>JAVTVY010046734.1:0-22748 GCA_036873755.1 Hanleya hanleyi
GAATTCAATTACTCCGGTAAAGCAGACTAACGGGAATATTTCCTAATCTGCGCCCTTTGGTCTTCACGGGGCAAAGGAATCACTCTCATCATGACCGACAAATGGCGCCTTGTTGGATATGGTTTCTTCACATTGTTTAGTATTTTGGGGTGACGTTGTGTCCTGCCTCTTACTTGGGTTTCTAGATTTTCTTTAGTTACTAACGGGCACGATTCATAAGCTGTTTCACACGACTAGCCACTCGATAGGCTGAACAATGTCTTCCGAAACTCGTTTGACTCCCACGGGATATACATAGCGTTGTTTTTAAATATTATATCGGTGATCATCATAGGTCAGGCCGCGGTATTCTGAAACCAATCTAGAGTCTTGTCATTGTATGTAGGTTAGCTAAAACAACCCAAGTAGTATACAGTCCGCAAGATGACGCGAATTGACCTCAGAAATTTGCATATTAGGGAGGAAACGGGAGGAGGTCAAATGCAATATAGTTCCGGCAGAAGGACCAAAAGCTACCTCCAATCCAGGAGAGTTCCAATTGCTGCAGAGGATGTATTCAGGATGTATTCATCCGCGGTGATGCGGTTTGGCCGCGGTTTTGGCGGTGATTCGGTCTCGGGGAAAAAGCTTCCGCGGAGAAAAAGTAGTCCCTAGATCAAATGGTCCGATGGGGTCGAGTGAGGTATCAAAGTGAAGCTTAGGTGAAGGGGCATCTAATGGGCTGGGTGTGGGGTTGACATATCGGCCTTCTGCGCATGCGCGGCGGCCGAAGGGTATGAAAATAGCCTTTTGGAGCTAGGGGAGCCCCTAGTGGACCGATGGGGTCGAGTGAGGTATCAAAGTGAAGCATTCATGAAGGGGCATCTAATGGACTGGGTGTGGGTTGAATTAGGGTCATTCTGCGCATGCGCGGTGGCCGAAGGGTATGAAAATAGACGTTTTGGCATCTAGGGAAGCCCCTAATGGACCAATGGGGTCGAGTGAGGTATCAAAGTGAAGCCTATGTGAAGGGGCATCTAATGGGCTGGGTGTGGGGTTGAAATATCGGCCTTCTGCGCATGCGCGGTGGCCGAAGGGTATGAAAATAGCCTTTTGGAGCTAGGGGAGCCCCTAATGGTCCAATGGGGTCGAGTGAGGTATCAATGTGAAGCATTCATGAAGGGGCATCTAATGGGTTGGGTGTGGGGTTGAAATAGCGGCCTTCTGCGCATGCGCGGTGGCCGAAGGGTATGAAAATAGCTTTTTGGAGCTAGGGGAGCCCCTAGTGGACCGATGGGGTCGAGTGAGGTATCAATGTGAAGCATTCATGAAGGGGCATCTAATGGGTTGGGTGTGGGGGTTGAAATATCGGCATTCTGCGCATGCGCAGTGGCCGAAGGGTATGAAAATAGCCTTTTTGGAGCTAGGGGAGCCCCTAGTGGACCGATGGGGTCGAGTGAGGTATCAAAGTGAAGCATTCATGGAGGGGCATCTAATGGACTGGGTGTGGGGTTGAAATAGCGGCATTCTGCGCATGCGCGGTGGCCCAAGGGTATGCAAATAGCCGTGTTGGAGCTAGGGGAGCTACTAATGGTCTAATGGGGTCGAGTGAGGTATCAAAGTGAAGCCTAGGTGAAGAGGCATTCAGGCAATGGGGTGGGTGCATGTAAAGTTTTCCTGAAAAAAAAAAACAAAAAACGGAAAATCGAAAAACCTGGGAAAATGCCTATATGGGGTATGAGGGGTATATAGGTCGACGGGCTTAACGGGGCTTGTCTATCAATAGAGTTATCTCCCCCTAGTTCCAGGGTGGGTGTATGTAAAATTTTCCTGAAAAAATACGGAATACGGACTTTATCCTAAATTACGGGAAAATGCCTATATGGGGTATGGGAGGTATAGGACCATCCTGGGAAACGTACTTCTATACATTTGCGGTAGGGTTGTGAGGTCTCGTTTTACTCGTCTCGTCATTTAGAACATGATAGGAAGTGTCGCCGTGCGAATCGGTGAAATTTTTGAAAAAAGTCACCGAGCCCCATATAGTCCCATACTGGGGTATAGGTTCAATGTTTATCCCCTGGGAAACGTACTTCTATATATTTGCGGTAGGGTTGTGGGGTCTCGTTTTACTCGTCTCGTCATTTAGAACACGATAGGAAGTGTTGCGGAGCGAATCGGTGAAATTTTTGAAAAAAGTCACCAAGGCCTGGGTAGGCCCATAGGCCTATACTGCATGGCTATGGGTGTATAGGGCCATACAGGGTGGACATGTTGGAGTCTAGGTGAGTCCCTGGTGGTCCAATGGGGTCGAGTGAGGTCTTATTTTGAAGCTCTCGTGCAGCAGCATCCGACTGGGCTAATGGTTCGTCCGTGTTCAATAGTCTGCGCATGCGCAGTCTGGCCGTAGCATAGAAAACATGCATTTTGGGTGCTATGTAGGGGTGTGTTTGGGTTAGAGATGGACTAATCACGGTTCGAATGGGTCGTGTGAGGTGTCAAAGTGAAGCTTGTGTGGGGTAGAGTCAGAATGGTGTGTTTTTGAATGCAAGTCGCGTCAATCTGCGCATGCGCAGTTGGTTGTATTAAGTAAAGTGGCCATTTGGGGGCAGTACATGAAGGTGTTTGGGGTAGAGATGGACCGCTATGGGTCCGAATGGGTCGTGGAGGGTGTCAAAGTGAAGCTTGTGTGGGGTAGAGTCAGAATGGCGTGTTTTTGAATGCAAGTCGCGTCAATCTGCGCAGGCGCAGTTGGTTGTAGTAAGTAAAGTGGCCATTTTCGGGCAGTACATGAAGGTATTTGGGATCGAGATGGGCTATTCACGGTTCGAATGCGTCCTGGAAGGTGTCATCTTGTAGTTCTCGGGGTGTACATTCCGATTTGAGGGATGTTCGCGTCATCTGTGACGTCATCGGTGACGTCATCGGTACGAGTAGTAGCGAAAGTGGCCATTTTCGGGCAGTACATGAAGGTATTTGGGGTCGAGATGGGCTATTCACGGTTCGAATGCGTCCTGGAAGGTGTCATCTTGTAGTTCTCGGGGTGTACATTCCGATTTGAGGGATGTTCGCGTCATCTGTGACGTCATCGGTGACGTCATCGGTACGAGTAGTAGCGAAAGTGGACATTTTCGGGCAGTACATGAAGGTATTTGGGATCGAGATGGGCTATTCACGGTTCGAATGCGTCCTCGAAGGTGTCATCTTGTAGTTCTCGGGGTGTACATTCCGATTTGAGGGATGTTCGCGTCATCTGTGACGTCATCGGTGACGTCATCGGTACGAGTAGTAGCGAAAGTGGCCATTTTCGGGCATTACATGAAGGTATTTGGGGTCGAGATGGGCTATTCACGGTTCGAATGCGTCCTGGAAGGTGTCATCTTGTAGTTCTCGGGGTGTACATTCCGATTTGAGGGATGTTCGCGTCATCTGTGACGTCATCGGTGACGTCATCGGTACGAGTAGTAGCGAAAGTGGACATTTTCGGGCAGTACATGAAGGTATTTGGGATCGAGATGGGCTATTCACGGTTCGAATGCGTCCTCGAAGGTGTCATCTTGTAGTTCTCGGGGTGTACATTCCGATTTGAGGGATGTTCGCGTCATCTGTGACGTCATCGGTGACGTCATCGGTACGAGTAGTAGCGAAAGTGAACATTTTCGGGCAGTACATGAAGGTATTTGGGGTCGAGATGGGCTATTCACGGTTCGAATGCGTCCTGGAAGGTGTCATCTTGTAGTTCTCGGGGTGTACATTCCGATTTGAGGGGTGTCCGCGTCATCTGTGACGTCATTGATGACGTCATCGGTACGAGTAGTAGCGAAAGTGGACATTTTGTGGGTGCGTGAGGGTGAGTTTGGTGTAGAGATGCACCATCCTTAGTCCGAATGCGTCGTGTGAGGTGTCATTTTGTAGCTCTCGGGGTGTACATTCCGAATTGAGGCATGTCCGAAGCATCTGTGACGTCATCGATGACGTCATCAGTAGAGTATTAGCGAAAGTGAGCCTTTTGGGGCAGTGCAGGAAGGTATTTGGTGTAGAGATGGACCATCCGCGTTGTGAATGCGTCGTGTGGGGTGTCATGTTGTAGCTCTCGGAGTATAGACCCTGATTTCAGGGATATTTATAGCATCTGTGACGTCATTGGTGACGTCATTAGTACAAGTTGTAGCGAAAGTGGGCATTTTTTAGCAGTGAAGGATGTTATTGCGTAGAGATGGACCGTGTGAGTGTGTCATCTTGTAGCAACGCCCACCAACACCACTCCTTAATGCTTCAACGCCCTGGCGAAATAGCTCAGAAGCCTGATATTCCATGGAATTGTCACTAATTTTCGAAATGCGGTGATGCCCGTCAACGCCCGTTACACCTAACACTTAACATCACAGTAAATGTTCTTATACTTCTGAAATTTCTTAGATTTTCTTAAATTTCTTAAATAAGAAAAATACATTATTCTCTCTGTGTTACAATGTTTAGAAAGTTCCGAACAATAATTAGTATGAAGTTTTGGGGGATAGTTTCTGGCAGTTATTCAGCATTTCCAAAGTTTATAAATCTGTTTCAATTTTTGTCTTAAGATATGATTTTTTTCTCAAATGAGAAAAAATAAGAAAAACCTTCCAATTTCTTGAAATGGGAGACTGACAAGAATTATTATCTTAAATTTTCTCAAAATTTTAAGAAATTGTAAGAAAATAATTCTTGTCAGTCTCCCATTTCAAGAAATTGGAAGGTTTTTCTTATTTTTTCTCGTTTGAGAAAAAAATCATATCTTACTGACAAGACAAAAATTGAAACAGATTTATAAACTTTGGAAATGCCCAATAACTGCCATAAACTATCCCCCAAAACGTCATAATAATTATTGTTCGGAAATTTCTAAACATTGTATCACAGAGGGAATAATGTATTTTTCTTATTTAAAAAATTCAAGAAAATCTAAGAAATTTCAAGAAATTTGTAAGAAAATTATTTTTTACTGTGATAACGCCATGATATAGACCAGAGAGAGAACAACAACAGCAACAACAACAAGGATGACACATGAGAGAACAACAACAACAACAAGAAGTTCACTTGTACTACGTGCTCGAAATCATTCACTCGTCTGCACGACTTGCGCCGCCATGAGGCTACCAAGCACGAAGGAACCGCCCGGTATAACTGTACGATATGTACACTGTCGTTTCAGCGCCCGGATCATTTACAGCGCCACACACGTGCACGCCATGAAGTACCCAAGGGTCCATGCGAAGAATGTGGTCGGCTTTTCAAACTGACCAGTCAGTTGCTGCGACACCAACGCACACGACACCCTGTTCCGCAGCCACGTTTGCAGATAGAAGAGCCCGTAGGCATCAATATCGAAACAGGGGGAACTGCCACCCATCGCACGAGGACCGATGATGATGTCGCCCTAATTCAACAGTCAAATTCCGACGACAAGACCATGGGCCAGATTTTGTACGACGTGGAGGGCAAAGTACACTTCGTGGACGAAGCCATAAATGTTCCCAGCGATCTGTTACACGAAGACCATCCAGTGAGTGACATTTATCGGCGCCATTGGCCCGAAGACCATCCAGTGAGTGACATTTATCGGCGCCATTGGCCCATGATCCGGCACTGTTTCTACCGTCATCGCCCTATTCAAGATATCTACAATTTCCGACTGACCGACCTCGCCCGTCTACGTAGCTACGTAGAAGCCATCTTCAAAGATCAAACTACGGCCTTCAAATTGAATCTGGCGTTTGGTTATGTGCTGCAGCATAAAGAGACAGTCCAAGTCGGATATTTTTACCCGAGCAGTAACATCCGGGTATTTGACCAACCGTTTACCATCATTAACCGAGTGTCGCTAGAGACGATGCTGGAGAAACTGGACACCGTGGATCCCTTTGAATGGGCCCAACAACAACGCCCCAACACCAAGTGGACAGTGGAGAGTGTGACCAATGTTACGTTTTTCGTTACCAAGCTGACCGACCACTCCCATCGGCTGAATGCGTCACTCATGCACTGATGAATACCATAACATGCCGTGCATACTCTATATGTCTACATGTTGATCGTTGACGGTACGGAGGTGACCGAAGAGACACGGATGTTACCGAAGATGTCACGGATGTTACCGAAGATGTCACGGCTCGGCCCTCGACTTGGGGATAGTTGAACTGAGTGTGCTAAAAATAGATCACCAGCTAGCGTGCTATAAAAGGGAAGCGGCGTGGACGTTTCATCAGACACTCTGTCAACCACCAAGATGTTCACTTGCACAACTTGCCAGAAGCCGTTTACTCGTCTAGATAATTTACGACGCCACGAGGCCTCCACCCACAACGATGCTCGGTATACTTGTACAACCTGCGCACGGTCATTCAATCGGGAGGATCATTTACTGTGCCACGAACGCTCAATCCACGAGGGCGCGACGGAACAATGTAACGGTTGTGGTCAACTCTTCAAACGACGCAGTCAGTTGCTGCGACACCAACGGTTGATTCATGCCCCGGTACCATGGCATGTGCGACAACTTCCTACTGAGGAGGAGCCGCGGAAGGTCAGACCTGGTGAAGATGAGCCCGGGGAGACGAATGCCACTGGTGATGCGATGAAGGAGAGCCCGTCTATACCCACAGTTCAGAGCCTGGATATCCAGCCGGACCCCACCGTTACGGTTTCGAGTCATACGCCTGACAACATCGAACATTTTCTAGACGAGCCCATAAATGTTCCTAGCGATCTCTTACAGGGTGCCCATCCAGTGAGTGACATCTATCGGCGCCATTGGTCCATGATACGGCACTGTTTCCACCGTCATCGCCCTATTCAAGATATCTACAATTTCCGACTGACGGACCTCGCCCGTCTACCTAGCTACGTGGAAGCCATCTTCAAAGATCAAACTACGGCCTTCAAACTGAATCTGGCGTTTGGTTATGTGCTGCAGCATAAGGAGACAGTCCAAGTCCGATACTTTTACCCGAGCAGTAACATCCAGGTATTTGACCAACCGTTTAGCATCATTAACCGAGTGTCGCTAGAGACGATGCTGGAGAAACTGAACACCGTGGATCCCTTGAAATGGGCCCAACAACAACGCCCCAACACCAAGTGGAGAGTGGACAGTGTGACCAATGTTACGTTCTTCGTGACCAAGCTGACCGACCAACCCATCGGGTGAATGTATTCACCCAGGCACTGATAGATACTCAGAATGCACAAGCAACTATCTGAGGATATGTTGCCTCAACGATATCCTGGGCTGCCCGATGATGATTAGAATAAACGGTTCAAAGCGAACATGGCCGAAGATGGAACTTTCTGAAATGAAGACTTCTGATTGGACAAGAATACATCTAACGGACAGGAACGAATATGACAGATGCAAATGGTGGCCTCTGATTGGACAGGAGTCTTCTTGAATTGTAACACCAAGTGGATAGTGGAGATAATGACCAATGTTGCGTTCTTCGTGGTTAAACTGACCACCACCTCCATCGGATGAAAGTATTCACCCACGCACTGATAGATACTCAGAATGCGCAAACAACTATCTGAGGATATGTTGCCCCAACGGTATCCTGGCCTGCCCGACGATGATTAGAATAAACGGTTCAGATGGCACTTTCTGAAATGGAGACTTCTGATTGGACAAGAATACATCTAACGGACAGGAACGAATATGAAACATGCAAATGGTGGCCTCTGATTGGACAAGAATCTTCTTGAATTGTAAATATACCCAACGCGGCTCCCCCAGCGTGGGTGTGATGTAACATTGGGGAGAATAAACTATATGAAAAAAACTTCTTGTTGTTCTTGTTCTCTCATGTGTCATCCTTGTTGTTGTGGCTGTTGTTGTTCTCTCTCCGGTCTATATCATGGCGTTATGTTAGAGTGTTAAGGTGTAACGATTTTGGCAAGCGGCATCACCGCATTTCGAAGAATTAGTGACAAATTCCATGGAATATCAGAGCTTCTGAGCTATTTCACCGGTGGGCGCGTTGAAGCATTAAGAGTGGTGTTGGTGGGCGTTGCTACAAAGATGGCACCCTCACACGGTCCATTTGAATCGCGGATGGTCCATCTCTACACCAAATAACATCCTTCACTGTAAGTAAAAATGCCCACTTTCGCTAACTTGTACTAATGACGTCACCAATGACGTCACAGATGCTATAAATATCCCTGAAATCAGGGTATATACTCCGAGAGCTACAACACAAAGATACCCCACACGACGCATTCGCAAACGCGGATGGTCCATCTCTACACCAAATACCTTCCTGCACTGCCCCAAAAGGCTCACTTTCGCTAATACTTCCTACTGATGACGTCATCGATGACGTCACAGATGCTTCGGACATGCCTCAACTCGGAATGTACACCTCGAGAGCTACAAAATGACACCTCACACGACGCATTCGGACTAAGGATAGTCCCTATCTACACCAAACTCACCCCCACGCACCCACAAATGTCCACTTTCGCTACTACTCGTACCGATGACGTCATCAATGACGTCACAGATGACGCGGACATCCCTCAAATCGGAATGTACACCCCGAGAACTACAAGATGACACCTTCCAGGAGGCATTCGAACCGTGAATAGCCCATCTCGACTCCAAATACCTTCATGTACTGCCCGAAAATGGCCACTTTCGCTACTACTCGTACCGATGACGTCACAGATGACGCGGACATCCCTCAAATCGGAATGTACACCCCGAGAGCAACAAAATGACACCTTCGAGACGCATTCGAACCACTGTGAATAGCCCATCTCGATCCTAAATACTTTTCATGTATTGCTCTGAATGTTCCATTTTTTGCTATTATTGTGCTCGATGATGTTACCATGATGTTGAAGATGATGCGATACTTTCAATTGAATGTACAATTCCATAGTCTGGCGTGACCGATATATGACACCTTCCAGGACGCATTCGAACCGTGAATAGCCCATCTCGACCCCAAATACCTTCATGTACTGCCCGAAAATGTCACTTTCGCTACTACTCGTACCGATGACGTCACCGATGACGTCACAGATGACGCGAACATCCCTCAAATCGGATTGTACACCCCGAGAACTACAAGATGACACCTTCCAGGACGCATTCGAACCGTGAATAGCCCATCTCGACCCCAAATACCTTCATGTACTGCCCGAAATGTCCACTTTCGCTACTACTCGTACCGATGACGTCACCGATGACGTCACAGATGACGCGAACATCCCTCAAATCGGAATGTACACCCCGAGAACTGCAAGATGACACCTTCCAGGACGCATTCGAACCGTGAATAGCCCATCTCGACCCCAAATACCTTCATGTACTGCCCGAAAATGGCCACTTTCGCTACTACTCGTACCGATGACGTCACCGATGACGTCACAGATGACGCGAACATCCCTCAAAGCGGAATGTACACCCCGAGAACTACAAGATGACACCTTCCAGGACGCATTCGAACCGTGATTAGCCCATCTCGACCCCAAATAACTTCCTTCACTGCCCGAAAATGGCCACTTTACTTACTACAACCAACTGCGCATGCGCAGATTAACGCGACATGCATTCAAAGACACACCATTCTGACTCTACCCCATACAAGCTTCACTTTTGACACCTCACACGACCCATTCGAACCGTGATTAGCTCATCTCTAACCCAAACACACCCCTACATAGCACCCAAATGCCTGTTTTCTATACTACGGCCAGACTGCGCATGCGCAGACTATTGAACACGGACGAACCATTAGTGTAGTGAAGTGCTCCTCCACGAGAGCTTCAAAATAAGACCTCACTCGACCCCATTGGACCATTAGGGACTCACCTAGACTCCAACATGTCCACCCCGTATGGGCCTATACACCCATAGCCATGCAGTATAGGCCTATGGGCCTCGGTGACTTTTTTCAAAAATTTCACCGATTCGCTCCGCAACACTTCCTATCGTGTTCTAAATGACGAGATGAGTAAAACGAGATCCCACAACCCTACCGCAAATGTATAGAAGTGGGTTTCCCAATAGGATAAACATTGAACCTATACCCCAGTATGGGTCTATATGGGGCT
Organism: Hanleya hanleyi; assembly: GCA_036873755.1. Lineage (NCBI taxonomy): Eukaryota > Metazoa > Mollusca > Polyplacophora > Lepidopleurida > Hanleyidae > Hanleya > Hanleya hanleyi. The sequence goes on from JAVTVY010046734.1 coordinate 10,075, forward strand.
CGGTGACTTTTTTCAAAAATTTCACCGATTCGCACGGGGACACTTCCTATCATGTTCTAAATGACGAGACGAGTAAAACGAGACCCCACAACCCTACCGCAAATGTATAGAAGTACGTTTCCCAGGGGACAAACATTGATCCTATACCCTCAGTATGGGACTATATGGGGTTCGGTGACTTTTTTCAAAAATTTCACCGATTCGCACGGGGACACTTCCTATCATGTTCTAAATGACGAGACGAGTAAAACGAGACCCCACAACCTATACTGCAAATGTGGAGAAGTAGGTTTCCCAGGATGGTCCTATACCTGCCATACCCCATATAGGCATTTTCCCGTAATTTAGAATAAAGTCCGTATTCCGTATTTTTTCAGGAAAATTTTTACATACACCCACCCTGGAACTAGGGGAGATAACTCTATTGATAGACAAGCCCCGTTAAGCCCGGCGACCTATATACCCTCATACCCCATATAGGCATTTTCCCAGGTTTTTCGATAAAGTCCGTGTTCCGTATTTTTTTTTTCAGGAAAAATTTTACATGCAGCCACCCAGCCATCAAATACCCTTCACCTAGGCTTCACGTTGATACCTCACTCGACCCCATTCGACCATTAGGGGCTCCCCTAGATGCCAAAACGTCTATTTTCATACCCTTGGGCCACCGCGCATGCGCAGAATGACCCTAATTCAACCCCACACCCAGTCCATTAGATGCCCCTTCATGAATGCTTCACTTTGATACCTCACTGGACCCCATCGGTCCACTAGGGGCTCCCCTAGCTCCAAAAAGGCTATTTTCATACCCTTCGGCCACCGCGCATGCGCAGAATGCCGATATTTCAACCCCATACCCAGTCCATCAGATGCCGCTTCACATAAGCTTCACTTTGATACCTTACTCGACCCCATTGGTCCATTAGGGGCTCCCCTAGCTCCAACACGTCTATTTCCATACCCTTGGACCACCGCGCATGCGCAGAATGACCCTAATTCAACCCCACACCCAGTCCATTAGATGCCCCTTCATGGATGCTTCACTTTGATACCTCACTCGACCCCATCGGTCCACTAGGGGCTCCCGTAGCTCCAAAAAGGCTATTTTCATACCCTTCGGCCACCGCGCATGCGCAGAATGACCCTAATTCAACCCCACACCCAGTCCATTAGATGCCCCTTCATGGATGCTTCACTTTGATACCTCACTCGACCCCATCGGTCCACTAGGGGCTCCCGTAGCTCCAACACGTCTATTTTCATACCCTTCGGCCACCGCGCATGCGCAGAATGACCCTAATTCAACCCCACACCCAGTCCATTAGATGCCCCTTCATGGATGCTTCACTTTGATACCTCACTCGACCCCATCGGTCCACTAGGGGCTCCCCTAGCTCCAAAAAGGCTATTTTCATACCCTTCGGCCACCGCGCATGCGCAGAATGACCCTAATTCAACCCCACACCCAGTCCATTAGATGCCCCTTCATGGATGCTTCACTTTGATACCTCACTCGACCCCATCGGTCCACTAGGGGCTCCCCTAGCTCCAAAAAGGCTATTTTCATACCCTTGGGCCACCGCGCATGCGCAGAAGGCCGATATTTCAACCCCACACCCAGCCCATTAGATGCCCCCTCACCTAAGCTTCACTTTGATACCTCACTCGACCCCATCGGTACACTAGGGGCTCCCCTAGCTCCAAAAAGGCTATTTTCATACCCTTCGGTCACCGCGCATGCGCAGAATGCCGATATTTCAACCCCACACCTAGCCCATTAGATGCCCCTTCACCTAAGCTTCACTTTGGTACCTCACTCGACCCAATCGGACCATTTTATCTAGGGACTACTTTTTCTCCGCGGAAGCTTTTTCCCGAGACCGAATTACCGCCAAAACCACGGCCAAACCGCATCACCGCGGATGAATAAATTTTTTTTTTTTTTTTTTGCCGGAACTTTTTTTTTTCTATGCACTCATTGATCGCGGCCATCTTGTACCCACCTCCCACATGGCGGCCATCTTGTACCCACCTCCCACATGGCGGCCATCTTGTACCCACCTCCCACACATCACGCATGCGCACACCCCCAATAACCCCCCAATGCCCATACACTTATGACGTCACACCAGGTTCTGCGCATGCGCAGTGGGGGGGTAATGTGTCAATTCGGGTACTACATACTACTGACGTCAATTCGCACTGAGAGCTCCTTCCAGCTGCAAAAGTTTGGCTACTTCTGGCTTTTATAGCCCGAAAAATCAAAATAATCCTTGCATTTCACAACATTAATTTAATGATTAGTCTCTAGATGTAAACTACGCATTTGAGGTGGAGTAAAAAAATTAGCACATTTTATGATTTTTTGCAACGATGACGTGGCGTGACGGATCGGCGGTTGTTGTTTTTTTCAAATAAATAACGAGCAGAGAAATATCAGGAAATCAGAATAGGTACCTGTATTGTCCGCCGTCGATTCTTCTTCGTTATGCTGATGTCTCCTTGGACTGAATAATCATATCCGGTAAATTGTAACAACGCCACGACTGCTGTTGAAATTATGTTGTCGTATTTTGGAAATTTACCGCGTGATTGTTCACTGTTAAATTTTCCGGAATAGATCCATACAGCGTCATCAGGCTAAAATGGTTCTTATTTTACATTCGAGGGGAGATTTCATTAAAAGTGTTATGAATGCGTTTTGTTTATTTATATTCTATAAATAGATGATTGATTATTATAACAGAATGTGACTTAATATTGCGATAGTACACCGTGAAACGGACACTTTGCTGAACCTTTTTTTCAGACTGCGTGGCTCCCTTCATTTCTTTCTGGGAATTGTAGACCGAGAACTTTTCGTTCAACACTGTCTTACTTCAACTCGTAGCATTCACCACAAGAAGCCCATACATATTTCATACAACCAGTCTGCTTGATTTTCATAAGAAACCTCGCCATGCATTTACCACCATTGACTTCGTGAATGCAATTTTTTTTAATATCTTCAAGAATTACCATAAATATTCCATACATTTTCTTAATCGGTTTCATCTAAAGATATCTCGTCATACGTTTTACATACATTGACTCTGGTGATGTAAAATAACGCTTGCATTGTGCGGTCAAATAACTCATTGATTGTCATTTCTTCAAAAGGACCCAGGTAGCTTCTGTCATTTCTTCAAAAGGACCCAGGTAGCTTCCATACATTAATCTTTAATAATTTCACCTTTTAACTTTCCCTTTACATATGCTAAAGGTCACATACCGTACAGACATGTATCCACATGGGATTTCTCGACTCTCTATACTACAATCCCTCATCAGGACCTTATTGACCGTCTAAGTTCATTAATAGTGTCTGTGTTCAGGAAAACTGATCGAAGATATATTAATGTCGGAAGCCATAAAGCATTCTATAGCTCTACTACATACAAGAGATATCATTCATGGGATGTTTCTTTGTTTATAGAGTTGCTTGAATTTCTCATTAAAAATATTTATGTGAAATTTGGCAACACAATATATCAGCAGCATATAGGTATTCCAATGGGTACTAATTGTGCACCCCTGTTGGCTGACCTGTATCTGTTCTTTTATGAATATGACTATATGCAGGCGCTTTCAAAAACCGATCCATTCAAAGCCCGTTCCTTCTCATTCATCAAACGCTATATAGACGATCTTCTCGCTGTGGATAATCGCTATATAAATGACGCAGTGAAGGATATATATCCACCTTCACTGGATTTGAAGGAAACTACAGACAGCCCTACAGGCACATTATATTTAGATCTATATCTCTATAAAAATGAAGCGGGCATTCTCTCTCGTCGACTTTATGACAAAAGAGATGATTACAATTTCGACATCGTAAACTATCCCTTTCTGGACAGTAATATTCCAGTGGGACCTGCATATGGCGCATACATATCTCGCTTAGTAGCATTTGCTAGATCCTGTGTTAAATTTGACGATTTTAATCAACGTCACAACACATTCTTACAGAAACTTATAAAACAGGGCTATTCCACCAAACGCCTCCACTCAAAGTTTCTCAAATTTGGCGATACATATCGCATGCTGATAAATAAATACGAACGTAGCGTGCAAGATCTATGACGCTACGTTTCGTAACTTGTGTCTAATACCGCTTAACCCGGGGCTAGGGGCCGTATGAACCCATGTACTTCAAGATCCTCATGGTACTCATATGAACAGTCACAATCAAAGCGTGACTGAGATACATCATTCTTTAGATGACGACTTTACAACGAATATTATGGATTAAGAATACTGATCAGCGATACGGATTTGATATTTTTGGAACATCATGATGTCTTGCCGGCATCATTGAAAACTGTTGACCGCTTCTCTCTTGCAGGAAACAAGCCTATGTTTATGTATACTATGATTGTCTTTTTGAATTTGGTGCTAATACTGTTATATGGAATATGGAATAGGTCTTTGGATTATGGACGCGGATATTCTCTAATGGACGACGGCTGAATTATGGATGACGGACTAGACGCTTGTAATTACATTGAGTTTGACTGCTGTTTTATCACGTTCAAGGAACCTATACGTTTATCATAATGACATATACCAATTTTATTCTTGTTCTTTCTTCCATACATATTCCATAGACGAGGACTTGGTATTTTCAGTACACATCATACATTTTCCAAACATTCTACTTCAAACATTCATAGTTCCATACATTTTCCATACATTCCTGGTACATTTGCCAAACAGTCATGAAAATCTTATGTTTTTCCCATACATTTACCAGACATTTGACCCGACTGACTGTGATCATATATATGAAATAATCTTGAGTATGACATTAAACCAAATCCCACGAGACATTTGACATTACTATTTCACTATTGTCCATGCATCTTCCATTCAGGGTCCATACAGTTTGGTGATAGGGAACTTAAGAATTCCAGTTCTCCCGATAGCAGCCTTCATGTATCACGGGGAAGCAGAAGATCTAGGTCACTGGGCCATCAATCTAGACAACCATCCCCGAAACACGGGATTGAGAGACAATGGATCTCCATCCTCGAATTGGATTGAGAGACAACTGGATTTTGATTTTGCATCACTGATTCAAGCTCTGTATGATCTCGTACCTGGCCCATAACTTCTACGTCCAGCAAACTCCAAATCTTAATTGTTTTGACTCCGGCGGCTCCTATATACGATCCTGACGAACTCGGTGTATTTCGATCTCACCGTTTGGTTAAGATTGGAGAGCTCCTTATCGAAGAGGTATGCCGAGTCGAAGTCGTTCTTGGTTCTGTCTCGTCGTGAGAACGTCGTGAGGTGGCATTGAGCTAGATTGATTCCTTGAATCGCTGTAATGCTGATATAATGGATGTATCAGTTTTCAGCTTTTTGCAATTGTTCAGCTACTGATGTTTAAGACGAGACGCCTCTTCAGCCGTTAGGGGCTTCTTGCTTCCCCAATCCCTTCCTCAGACCAGCTTTTGGTGAGATCAGATTTATCAGAGGTTCAATGGGAACGTTCACATCGAACAACGTCGGTCATGATATCTCAGTACCTGTAACAACCTCCAGACCATGGCAGATGGTCGATTATTAGGTCATTGTTTCCAGGTTTCGACCAACGCATTGACTGGAACCACTAGGGTTTTGGTCCATCCTTTTGGAGTAGAGGACGGGGGCAAGGTAAATCTTGTAGAACGAAATCTGACTCTAGCTTAGAAGACGGACGAAGAGGGGCAAGGACAGGAGTCGAACTTGACGGCTGATCTATTTAGTCTCCGCCATTTCGTTGCTTCTTATTTTCTTAATTATTTATGTTTTGGCGCACAAAAGAACAGATCATTATTCAATTTCATATCTACTATCTACGTGTATGCCAGATAAGAACGTGGGAGATTTGTTAACAAACCTTGTACTGAATCTAATATATCCAAACCCGCAGATCTAATGGTCACCTGTTATAGTTGACTTATATAACATAACATGACATTATAACATTATATTGAAAGCATCAGGGTGTTTGGTGAAATTATATTGAAAGCATAAGGGTGTTAGTTGAAACTGTACCCTGTACAAATACGACGTTTCTCATACTGATCCCTTAACCTTCATAATGTTAAGCAGTTTTTTGACAGTTCACCATAGTCACAGGACCAAGAGCGAGAAAACCGGTAAATAGAATTTTACGCGAAGACAAAGATCTGTTGCAGGTACATGTGGTAACCCATCAGTTCGAATAGAATTAATGAAGAAAAACCTATGACTTAAAATATAAGCGAATGAGATCTGTCTCTGGTTGTACACCACGTATATCCATGTATATAAATCGATAAATCTATAAAACGCAGGCAACAAAACTATCAAAATCCGGCGTATTATAAGTTTGAGGGAATTTCCGATCAATACTTGCTGCAAGTGGCGAGAACAAACATCCGAGGGGACAAACCTCGTGTCATGGCGTCTCGAACCGTATACTACATGATCGTCTGCTCAGAAAGTTTTTCAGCACCATAAATTAAATTAAATGCCTGTACGACTACCCACTTTTCTTAGATAATGCCTGAAATCATAGAGGGGAGTAGATCACGTTCATGCACATATGGAGGTATAACTTGGGGATTTATGAAACTATTCAGAACAAGCTGAATTTTCTAAAAATAGTATCCAGACACCTCGAGCTCCCCTTAGGATAAAAGTAAACACAATATTGATATCTGTCACAACAGAAACATTTATACCTATTCTTAGACACTCGGAAGTGAAATATGTCCGACGAAAATATAGGCTTGTCATATTCAATGGTCGGGCGGCAAAGGGAGCTTCTTATGCTAGAGATTACATTCTTGGTGCCCCCACGATTTTATATCAATTGAATTCCAGTAAAAGGGGAGCCTTACAAATGTCTGGGAGATCGTCCCGAAGAATATTTCCCTTTCATCCCGATTAACCAAACATACCCCGCCTGGATATGGCTTAAAGACACATTTTATCTACAAAACTGCTGCCATTTAAAATAAAGTATGGTGTCTCCCCATTTACATTTCATATTTTGCAAGAATTATATAAATTATGTATCGTGTTGTAAACTAACGTAGATTTGACTTTGGGAAACCAGTCTAATGAACTTCAAACACGAAATTCAGCTCTTTTCTCTACTTTTCCAATGATACAGGGTACATACACAAATTACGCAACATTTCTACAAATATTATGCTAACTCCTTGTTTTTATTTCACGATTTGCTTCATCTTAGCCTTACAACTTATTACTGAAAAAGTTCAACCACATTCTGACTTTTAAAAATGAACGTGATCTTCTCCCTTAATGTTTAAAACATATGTCGACCAGCCCCTGTTCTTTCATGTCGTATTTGCCTTCAAGAATTCCGCAAAATCTCTCTACATTTCCTCAGAACTGAGGACATTACTTGAGACCATTCCCAGCTGCACTGCCATGCTCAATTAAACACAGCAAGATGCAGTAATGATCAAAAACAGAGTCAGTGGACAGCAGCTTATTAAGACCGGTCAGATGTCAGCTTGGACAATTTTACCTCACAGGAAAGCCTCCCTCGAAAGCTCACATTCGGATTAGAATACGTAAGATTCCAAGACGTAGCACTGGTATCTCAGCCGCGCTTTTATTGCACATTCTCATTTGGAAACTACACGACCTTAGATACGCTAGCTCGGGAGCTGTGATGATAGATCAGCTCACATAAGTAGCTGATAAGTGTGATGTTAATGAATGAGCATTGAGGGCGTCTGATGGAGTGAATGCCTCAACATAGGGTAAACATGGTAAATGCAATAATACCCAGAAAAACAACTTGTTATAACCGGCGTCGTGCGATAAATTCCCCCCCAAGACAATGTATATATGCACATGTGTCAAATGTCATGTACAGATGGCTGGCCCCGGGGACTAGCCATTAAACTGTTGGAATATAACTGGACTAATTCGACCATATAAACCAGACTTGGTCTAGTCATAAACCACACACGTTTACTGAACCGAACAACTGATGTAGTTCGAACTTGTCATCTTTATACGCTGACGATTCATTTTGCAACATGACATCATACATACTTATATTGAAGGAATAAGGGTGCTGGTTAAAATTGTTTTCTGACCATATATGATGTTTATCCATTTCTGAACCCTTAGCATCCATAATATATTTTGGTAATCAACAAAAGTTACTGACCAAAATGCGCCAAATAGCTAGCGGCATGCTAGCCTACCCACCCGGGCGTTGCAAGTGGACCATTATATGCAACAATGTAGCACGCACCAGACGTATGTCTTCCGCAAACAAGAATTCGCTGCAAAGCGGGACACAATTCTCAGAGTCCGTCGAAACTTTTTTTCCCAAAGCACAAATTATTTTGCTCCAAAGCGGGACACAATTCTCAGAACTCGTTACGTGAATGTTTTACATTATTTCAGACCATGCATTGCTCGTAGATAGAAAAATCATATCCACCAGGTTTTCGTTGAATATGCTATAGTCCATAACTGGGGTCACTTTTGAGAGTAACAAGCAGCCAGAGGATACTAGGTCCCCCGCCAAAATGGCAGCAATATTCATAAGCGCTGTCGGTTTCAGAAGATATTCATGAGGATGGCAACAGCTACTTCACAGGCGTAAGAAGCAGAGGGGTCTTTCCACCTTCCCAGGTTTTGAGATCAACTCCGAATGGCTGACTGAATGTTGATTGCTACTGTAATATATTTTCTTTACCATGTAGCATGAAAATTATGTACCGAAATGCAACCCCAAGGGACAATTCATGGCATATTATCTGCAAACTAAATTTGACAAGAATATGAAGGCATCCTCAACCTATTGCCCAGAAACCAAATTTAGACTTTGCCACAAGGAATCACCACCTCACCACCTGTAAGTGCAAGCAGGCAAAACACAATCCCAAATGACATCTCATGTCATGCAATCGGCATATGAACTTTGAGACTCTGAGGAGGGGTCCTCAAGTTATTGCCGGTACTAGATGCCCACCGGTGTTCATGTTATTTGGGGCGGGTCACAAAATTTGAGAATAATGTGATGAGCAGTTGCCAAATTATTGCCCGGAAACAAATTTTTCCACCAGGAGACGCCACCTGTAGGCAGAAGCGGGAAAAATACAATCCCAAGGAACATGGTATCGTGGGGACATCTGCATACCAAATTTGAGAAGAATCTGATGAGGGTCCTCAAGTTATTGTCCAGAAACCAAATTTAGATTTTGACACCAGGTGACGCCACCTCTAGGCGCAAGTCAGTGAAATGCATTATCAAGCGACATCTTATGTCACGGTACATTCATACAAAATTTGAGAAGAATCCGATGGTCAGTTCTCAAGTTATTACCCGGAAACGAATTTGTGATGTTGCCACCAGGTGGCGCCACCTGTGAGTGCAAGTGAGCGAAAGGCAATCCCAAGCAACAGTGCATGCCAAATTTGAGAAGAATCTGATGAGCCGCAACGTTTCTCATGTTACCCAGAAAGGTACATATATATGTAGGATATTTCAAAGAAATTCGACCAATTGTTTCCAAGTTATCACTTGCAGCATGGAATAATGGAATGAACTCTAGTGGCGCCACCTCCGGGTGGATTTTGCTGAAACGCATCACCAACGGTGTTTTGTCGCAGGGAATGCATTTACCAAATTTCGAAGAAATCCGACAAATTGTTCGAAAGTTATCGCTCGCGAAGGATTTGAACAAACATGAACGGACATGCATTAAAGATTGGAACAAGACCCAGTGGCGCCACCTACAGGCGGATCTTGCTGAAACGTAATACCAGCGACGTCTTGTCGCAAAGAATGCAGATGCCAAATTTCGGAGGAATCCGACAAAGCATTTAGGAGTTATCGCTTACGCAGTATTTGCACGGACATGCACTAAATATTGGAACAAGACCCAGTGGCGCCACCTACAGGCGGATCTTGCTGAAACGTAATACCAACAGACGTCTTGTCGCAAAGAATGCAGATGCCAAATTTCGGAGGAATCCGACAAAGCATTTAGGAGTTATCGCTTATGAAGCATTTGCACGAACATCCACGGACATGCACTAAAGATTGGAACAAGACCCAGTGGCGCCACCTACAGGCGGATCTTGCTGAAACATAATACTAACAGACGTCTTGTCGCAAAGAATGCAGATGCCAAATTTCGGAGGAATCCGACAAAGCATTTAGGAGTTATCGCTTACGAAGTATTTGCACGGACATGCACTAAAGATTGGAACAAGACCCAGTGGCGCCACCTACATGCGGATTTTGCTGAAACTTAATACCAAGAGACGTCTTGTCACAAAGAATGCAGAAGCCAAATTTCGGAGGAATCCGACAAAGCATTTAGAAGTTATTGCTTACGAAGTATTTGCACGGACATGTCCGTGCATGCACGGACACATAGAAGCAAAACCCCAGTGGCGCCATCTACAGGCGGATCTTGCTAAAACGTAATACCAAGAGACGTCTTGTCGCAAAGAATGCAGATGCCAAATTTCGGAGGAATCCGACAAAGCATTTAGAAGTTATTGCTTACGAAGTATTTGCACGGACATGTCCGTGCATGCACGGACATGTCCGTGCATGCACGGACACATAGAAGCAAGAACCATTTTAAAGCCGCAACGCGGCCGGGGACAAAAAGCGCCCATGATTCTGAGTAAGATATCGTGTAGCGCATGTAGATAATCCAAACGGTTACAGAGATATTGGAATTTGAACTATAAATTTGATATTCAGGAATTTTATGCAAACAAGATTTGGTAATGTCACCAAGTGAACACAACATAATGAGCTAAATTGATGCTGGAATATTCCCAGAACCATAAGCTTTATCTCTTTCAACTTTATAATATTGCTTATTTATAGCATTATGTAAACTACTAAATTTTGTTCTTGGATCATTCTTATGATTTCTAGAATTACGGTTACTATAGCAACAGGTTACTAAGGACTTATGACATCTCAAACACTGTATATGTAGCAACAAATGTCTATGCGATTCATATTAATTAACAAAACCACTTCATTTAATTTCCTAGAATAAAATGCTTGGTTACCGGCTTCTGTGGTAACCATATTTCTTAAATCATTGGTAACCAAGTCGCAAAATTGATAAGCAATCAACCGAAAAATTGATGTTAATGGAAGGCAAAATAATTAGAAGACTGTATTTCAGAAAAGAAAATATGTCATTATTTTTGTATGTAATCATTTCTACCTCACTTCCTGACATCAGCAAAGCTCATTTACATACGAAATTTGTACCAAACCCAAACCATCTTGAAGTGCAATATCTCAGCAACCAGTGGGAATATTTTCGATGAATCAAAGTTATAAATTTTCAGCAAAAAACAACAACAACAACAACAACATATCTCTCCCCCAGAAGTTTTAATTTTCCATTTGGATTTCCTTTAATGTCTCAAACGATGCATGATAAGGGACGCACTGAAATTATTCGTCCTCTATCGTAATTGGCCGGAAAAATGCAAAATTCTCCCCCTCCCAACAAAACCGTTTTATTTTCAATGTCGAAATAAACGCAATCGATGCGCTGATGCTGTATGGCCGTTAGTGGTTATTCTAGGATCCCCTTACCCCTTGCATATTCATCCGTACACCATGGGGAAATTCCAGATGGACTTCAATATCATCTCTAGATGTTTTCCGTTAAATTCTGTATTTTTCTTGATGACAACAACTTTGTTTTTCACTCATGTTTAACCATTAATGTCGTGGTTAGTTTTTTAATAAAGCTTTGCAGCTTTTATTGAAATCGCCTTTCATGGGGTTAAAGCGAAGCTTCTGGACCATAGGTCCTTCAGAAATTCACGCTTAAAACTAAAGTGTTGAAACTTACTCGTAAAGTGTTGAAATAACCCTTTAAGTGTGTCCACAGGGACAACACTTAAAGAGCAGTCCCTGTGGACACACTTAAAGGGTTATTTCAACACTTTACGAGTAAGTTTCAACACTTTAGTTTTAAGCGTGAAGATATCTTCAGAATCCTAATATCGCGACATTTTCTAAAATATAAAATAATTTCATCAGAACAAAACTACTTGTTTGGTATTGTGACACTTTATACCTTCAGATATTCACTCCACTCCATTTCACACTATTATTGGTACACCATTAACTATTAAGTCTGATCTATTTTCAACGACGCCTGACAAGGAAAACCCGTTAGGACTAATCGCTGAAAAAGCAAGGGGGTAATTTACTATTCCGCATGTCGCAGAATTTATGAGAGGCGGGGATAATTATAGCAGGTTAGATGAACCTGATTGATGTCCAAAAATATTCGTTCTTAAAACGTTTATAGTATCAACAGTTTGTTGACAGTCTCACACAATTTCCGGCCAGTTGATCAATATTTAATATAAATTCAAAATTAGTAACATGCGCCCGAGTTGTGAACATGTTCAGCTATTTTCCACCATTCATGACAAGTGTTATAAAAACTCATCCGGATGTGGTTTAGGTAAAATAAGACGAACGCCCAGAGGCTGCTTGACGGATAGCAGACCGATGTAATACATTATTGACCGCTTCGAAACCTGTGGGATAAAAGATAGTACAGTTGAACATACAGGGGAACAGTATACCGTACATGGATTTTCTG
>JAVTVY010046735.1:0-22356 GCA_036873755.1 Hanleya hanleyi
GGATATCTTTTCTTAAAACATGTCCTTGATCCACGCCGAGTCCTGCCCCTCCACCAACAGTGAATTTGATTTGTGGACCGTCCCGCCCACATAGACCAGTGCCGAACAAGGATTATGGGTGGAGCATCTCCCGCTGTCCAGCATCAACGCAACAGGGCCCATCGAGTTCACCATCAGTAATGCGGATACGGCCTATGTGGATTTAGCCCATACATACTTGCATGTGAAAGCCAAGATCGTCAATGGAGATGGCACCAGAATCGCCGACCAAGCAACGGTGGGCCCGACGAATCTCTGGCTGTACTCGATGTTTCAACAGGTGGATATATTTCTCAGCGACAAACTCATCAGTGACTCGACCAACACGTACCCCTATCGAGCCTACATTGAGACGCTGTTGTCGCATGGGCGAGAGGCTAAAAAATCTCAACTGACAGCCGCTTTATTCTACCAGGACAAAGCCGAGCACATGGGCGCAGAGAACGACAATACGGGATATAGCAAACGGAAGGCTTTGACCGCGAACGGCGTCTCGGTGGATATGATCGGTCGACTGCACGCAGACATGTTCATGCAAGACCGATACCTCTTGAACAAGATCCCCATCAAAATCCGACTGCTACGGGCGCCTCCGACCTTCGCCTTGATGGCCACTAACGTAGAGGCGCATGTAGGTGACTATCAGATTGTCATCGAAGACGCAGTCCTGTATGTCCGAAAAGTGAAACCGAATCCAGCCGTTCAATTGGGACACATGAAAGCCTTGGACACAAAACCAGCCCAGTACCCTATCCGACGTGTACAAACCAAAGTGTTCTCTGTGTCTGCTGGAAATATGAGCGCCAACAAAGAAAACCTGTTCCTGGGAGAACTACCCAAGCGATTGATCCTGGCCTGTGTGGAAAATACCAGTTTCAGTGGAGCCTACCCAGAGAATCCGTTTGACTTTAAACATTTCGGCATCAATTTTGTGGCCCTGCATGTGGATGGACAGCAGGTGCCAGCCACCGCCTTAACCCCGAACTTCATTCGAGCCTATCAGAGCCTGTTTACAGCCACCGGTCAAATCAACCAGGACGAAGGGAATTTCATCAGTCGGGAGGACTACGGGAACGGATACACGTTGTTCTGTTTCGATCTGACCCCTACCTTAGAGAACGACCATCAGCTGGCCCTGGCCAAGCAAGGCAATTTACGGTTGGAAATCCACTTTCTACGAGCCCTCCGGAGCACCGTCAATGTGATCTGCTACGCCGAGTTTGACAACATCATTCAAGTGGACAAGGCGCGCAACGTGCTGTATGACTTCTCCACCTAACATGGATACAGACCAGATAACCACCGTGCTGGAGAATGACCCAGAGACACGTATGATGTTTCAAGGGGTGTTCGCCCGAGATGTGTTCCCATTAGACCGTGTGTATCCTGCTGCTTATGTTCTCAACACGGACCCGATGGATCGGCCCGGTGAACATTGGGTGGCCGTGTACTTGACAGAACAGCAGGGCGAATACTTTGACCCGTACGGCCTGCCACCCCTCCATCCCGATTTAACAGACTTCATGGATCAAGGCACAGAGACGTGGTGTTGGAGCAGTCAAACGTTGCAAAGCCTGACCAGTAGCGTGTGCGGACAATATTGCTTGTTTTACCTGTACCATCGATGCCGGGGAAGACCCTTATCTACCATCGTACAGATGTTTGACGAGTACCCCAAGGCTGAGGACCGAGATGTACTCGTATATGACTGGGCCGCCCATCATTTCAATGTACAAGTCCCGTTCTGGGCTTGAATTCTTTCAATGTACACACGCCCGCTGTTCTGGGCTTAAGTTTACAAGCCCCCTGTTCTGGGCTTCAGTTTACAAGCCCCCTGTTCTGGGCTTCAGTTCTTTCAATGTACAAGCCCCTTGTTCTGGGCTTCAGTTTTCACGTGGTTGTTCTCACGTTGTTGTTGTTCACTGAATAAAAAAAATGAGATCTCACCAAAAAAAACCCTGTCTTGTGTGTTTTATTCATAATGCATCAATGCCCAATGTGGAGATTCAGTGGTGTAGGATGGGGCCAAAATGTAACCCATCAAGGTTAGAATGCAAGCGCACTATAGTAAAAATAGAGAGCCAATGAAATCAGCCCACAGACCAAGTACGTGTTTTTGGTCTAGGTTTGGAGCGGGCATTTCATTGAGGTACGTGTATACGGTGAGTGAAGACTCGTCCAACACGTATAGATGAAGTTGATGACTATAAGTTCTATGTATTCTCCGAACCTTGCCGAAAGGGAGACCTTTTGACCTGGATGTGACCTTTTGACCCGCGCGCGCGCACTGCCGGTGATGACGCGCGCGCGCGCGCTGCGGCCGGAGAACCCGCGCGCGCGCTGCGGTGGGGGGCCGGGGCGGGCCGGGGCCGGGAAAGTTGGAGATGGTTTTAGTGAAAACCGGAAGTGACGTCACACACACACACTTGCGCAGACCCACCACACCACGTGAACGCCATTGTAGAGAAAAAAAACCCAGTACATGACAGACACAGACAAGTCTAGACATGGCCAAAGGTCACGCCCCATTCACCCCAACCGCAAGTGACGTCACACACTTGTTCATTGGACCATTAGTGGCTCCCCTGGCTCCAAAACGTCTAGCGGGACCCATACAGGGTCCAGTTTTCGACACTAGGTGACCACATCCCGACGAAATGGCCAGTTTCCGACACCGGATGTGCCGCCATCTTGAACATACGTGCCGCCATCTTGGATATGTCCCATAATGCACCGGGTCAAAATACTCGCTTCTGATTGGCTGAGAGCTCTGTGACGGATTTGAAAAACTCGCTTCTGATTGGACGAGAGCTCCGCATTGCTGTCTGCGCATGATATTCCTACCGTACATCCAACCCATCAGATGCCCCTTCACAAATGCTTCACTTTGATACCTCACTCGACCCCATTGGTCCACTAGGGACGCCCCTAGCTCCAACACGGCTATTTTCATACCCTTGGGCCACCGCGCATGCGCAGAATGCCGCTATTTCAACCCCACACCCAGCCCATTAGATGCCTCCTCACCTAGGCTTCACTTTGATACCTCACTCGACCCCATCGGACCATTAGCGGCTCCCCTAGCTCCAACACGGCTATTTTCATACCCTTGGGCCACCGCGCATGCGCAGAATGGTGACAACGCACGAGCCCCTAGTCCAGTCAGATGCCCCCTCACCTAGGCTTCACTTTGATACCTCACTCGACCCCATTGGACCATTAGGGACTCCCCTAGCTCCAAAACGTCTATTTTCATACCCTTGGGCCACCGCGCATGCGCAGAATGCCGATAGTTCAACCCCACACCCAGTCCATTAGATGCTCCTTCACGAATGCTTCACTTTGATACCTCACTCGACCCCATTGGACCATTAGTGGCTCCCCTAGCTCCAACACTGCTATTTTCATACCCTTGGGCCACCGCGCATGCGCAGAATGGCGACATTTCAACCCCACATCCAGCCCATCAGATGCCCCTTCACGAATGCTTCACATTGATACCTCATATGACCCCATTGGACCATTAGTAACTCCCCTGGCTCCAAAATGTCTATTTCCATACCCTTGGTGTACACGAGTTTTCTCCCTTGCGTCAGTGTGTGCAGATGGCGCTATGGTTTGGATCGACGCCGTGATGTGGAAAGGGCGTCCCCACACCATCCTGGAGCCGCCATTTTGTTTCTTGATTTTTTGCGGAGATACACGGGACAATAAACACTCGACCCTAGGGTGGCACGGATGCTAGACTGATGCTATTAACATGGTACAACACCTATAGATTATGTTTATTACTAGGACGTCAGCGAAATACTAGTACCCATCCTCCGCATGGCAGAACTGTACAACCCAGAACAAGTCAGGACATGCCTTGATGGTCCCACTCCCACAGCCGCCATTTTGGTCCCACTCCCACAGCCGCCATGTTGGTCCCACTCCCACAGCCGCCATTTTGGTCCCACTCCCACAGCCGCCATTTTGGTCCCACTCCCACAGCCGCCATTTTGGTCCCACTCCCACAGCCGCCATTTTGGTCCCACTCCCACAGCCGCCATTTTGGTCCCACCTCCCACAGCCGCCATTTTGGTCCCACCACCCACAGCCGCCATTTTGGTCCCACCTCCTACAGCCGCCATTTTGGTCCCACTCCCACAGCCGCCATTTTGGTCCCACCTCCCACAGCCGCCATTTTGGTCCCACCTCCCACAGCCGCGATTTTGGTCCCATTCCCGCAGCCGCCATTTTGGTCCCACCTCCCATAGCCGCCATTTTGGTCCCACCTCCCACAGCCGCCATTTTGGTCCCACCTCCCACAGCCGCCATTTTGGTCCCACTCCCACACTTGCACTCAGTGACCCCTGTGACGTCATAGTTACATCCGGGTGAAATGTGGCTCAGATCGGGTAGACCCTACTACTAACGTAGAATGATGCCAGCCCTACATACAGTTACCCGAAACTTATTTCTATCCAAAACATAGAAAAAAATTAAATTGAAGTTGACTGAAAAACATTTCCACTGTCTGAACAGATAAATGAGTAAAACTTCACGAGAATTCGCTACATATCTTGAAGAAGTGGTGCCGCGTACAGTCTGTATGGGACCACAATCATGGATATGTTAAATATTAGAAAAAAATAACTTTAAAAACAACCTTAGTAAATCACATTTCATCTTACGTTTGTGTGTCGGCAACGCCAAGTCAAACAAGTTAACGAATGCTCTTGACTAAACCTCGTTACAAACGGATCAATGTACATATATTCTGTTAAACTTTGTTAACACGGATGTATGCATTTACATCAGAAGTCAAGGTTAAAAGATCGTCGAGTTATACGCTCCAAAAATAGACGATATAGATAGATGGCGCTGTGAAAAAAAATCTGCCATCATACGGGCTCTTGAGATTCAGTATGAAAAACCGTATCCACGGGGTTAATCTCTCCAACTGTAATATTTAACCCTGAACTCAAACATCATCTAATAAACGCACATGCTACCAAACTGCTCACAGTCATTTCAAAGATAAATCTTCATCAAACACAACCGATGCAACTTAAGGATATTTCATTTCACATTGCTTTTGATGCGTGTGAACTTCTGATTCGATTTTAGAAGATGTTAAAAAAAATTTCTTCAAAATCATCGTCGGTTCAAAATCTCTCGACAATGAGTGCTGTAACGTGTGCGTTAGATTGATATTATGTCACCAAAAACAATTATTTACTGAGACTGACTTGTCACTGACCCTGCATGGCTATCACTGAAGGATCCCCGTCACTAGTGAAGTTCAGGGGTCAGGAGAGATAACAACCTGCAAAGGTGACTGAGACAAATATAAAGATATACAATGGTGTATTTTGCAAAGACGCGATGTACATAAGATAATGTGAACCACGTAGCTCAGACAAAATGTCTGAAAATAGTATTATCTTAATGCAAAACTATGAATATTTACAGTTTATCACTAAAGAATTAAAAGTGAATATTTACATTTACATTATATTCAATGGAGAAACTATGATATACGCGACACGTATAGGGGCGGTCATGCTGCTGGCCCCTCTTAATAGATTGTTATTTGTGGCGGCCTGGTTGTTGGCACCGCACCAAAGTATGGTGCGAGTATACGGATGTAGGGATCAACTTCCCGCTTGTCGTTCGACCAAGTAATCTGATGTAGGGTTCAACCTTTCGGAGCGAGGCCACGGCTGCGGCGGCAGACCAGGGTCTTCAATACCTCAAGTAAGTATAGGCTGCAACACTTTTCAGATCTCATGGCTTCGTAAACGTTGGACCCACGGCCTGGCTGCGGCCTTGCTGTCCTGTGGCCTTTCTTCCGCCCCACGGCTTCGTTCACAGCTCACCCATGGTCTGATTGCGGTCTCACGGCTGTCCTGCGGCCTTTCTCTGGCCACACGACTTCGAATACGGCGGCCCCACGGCTTGGTTGGGCATCACGGTTTGACTGCAACCTTTTTCCGGTCCCACGACCTCGTATACGTTTGAAGCGTGGGTGCTGATCTCAAAGAGTGCGAAAGGTCCATCAGATCCAACGAGATCGTCTGCAGCCCATGACAAACTGTCAGGCTACCTTTAACTTCTATTCAACTTTTCACCTGGTCTGGATCGAGGAGGTTGAAAAGGAATACCTTAATGACAACCAATACATATTAACATGTCATTCGATGAACAGGGGTAAACAAGATTCAGATCGCGGTAGAGTACATTCCCTGAAAAGAAGATCCCTGATCTACGAATTACGTTTACCTGTATTCGGACGGCTTGTGCACAGCAGAACTCTCACAGTACAAAGGCTTCTCCTCGTAAAACACCGCAGGACAAGTCAAATACACGGCTATAGCCACGGCAGCAGACGGCACTCCTCGTAGGAATAGACAGGCTTTAGCGACCCCGGCCAGCGGCGACTCACTCCGCGGCCCCCTCTCCAAGGACATCAAGCCCAGAGATCACGGCTACACAGTTCACACATGAATCTAGCGATACGGACATCGATAACATACGGTGGATGGGCAGGCACCTGGTCTAGGAGCCGTCTTATCCCAATACTGTAGGAAACAATATTAATATTTGGATGGCAGTGAATTATATAACGTATACACAAATTTGTGGGAGACTGTACGTATGTGAGTGTCTGAATGGATAGACCCCAGCTTGAAGCCGGTATAGGTAATATGTATGAATATCAGGCCCCAGCCTTAAGTCTGTGACTTGTGAGTGTAAGTCAACTCCTAACCGTAAGCGGGTGAGTTGTGTGTAGAAGTAAATTTATGTAGATCTATGATCAATTCAGTATAACTGTCAGTCTCTTCACTGAAAAAATAACATCGGCCGAGGCCAATACCGCAGTTCCCTACCGGCTGCAGCTATAATCTATACTATAATCCCCAGAGCTAAACCCGCACGACTGCGCAATACGGTTGAAACAGGTAGAAAGGAAGTTACAGTATTATTTGAACACTGGCTACGCTGTCGACGCTAGTCGTCTATACTTTAATTCCAGAGCTAAACCCGCACGACTGTGCAATAGGACGAAACGGGTAGAGATAAGAATAAAATAAACCGGCCTTCTCCGGGCTGACTGCGGCGGCCTTCATCGGCCTGACTGCGATCCATCGCCGGCCTGAACGGCGATGCTCTCACCTCCTAATTTATAATCATTTCTGTCGTTTCGGCGAGAAAACGTTCTTATATAGGTCGTCCGCTCTTCATCCGCTCTTCTTATATAGGTGCCCTCTACACATTTTGAGAGAAAGTGCCGCTCTTATGGGTGTGAGATAGAAAATCTCACCACAATCACTCTCTCTCACTAGATGTTGTCCAATGTCCATTTTTCCGGGACTCCCCGATCAGCCTATTTGGACTTCCCTGTGAAAATATGGCTATGGAGGATTAAACAATAATTCAGAACTTAACCTGTAAATTTCAGCCGCCAACTCTCTTTAGTAAATTCACACCATGACTTCAAAGTACACTTGCCCGCTTCTGGATTCCGCTTGGCTATCGCCACAAGAATGGGTTATATGTGTTGTAATTTTTACCTGCATATGGCGAGATTCTGCTGGTGGACGTTTCGTCCCCGAGGTCCGCCCCCTGTACAGACCTTTTGGTCTTTGATTTGATATGTGTTGGCATTTGTGGGAAGTTGATGCTGGGTCGACATCGGGCCTTACAGACTAGTCCTTTGTGTTAAATGCCGTCATTTTCATCTGAGGACGACGCAGCTCACCAGTCCCCTGTGTACGAGTTGTCACAGCGAAACAGCTCCCCAATTACCAATAGTTGTCAGAGCATTTCCACCATAGCTCTCTAGATTTGTATCTAATACCACTTATGCCGGTGCTAGGGGTCGTGTGGTCATATCATCCAATTCGCCACATGAACAGGTACAATAAAAGTGTAACAAGGGTTATATTTGATATAGATGTATACTCTAATTCTTTATTTGACAGTTATTAACGTAATTAGTCACCATAATATGTAAGATACGAAAGTGTAATCAATCAGGCGTGCATACATGCCCGCTGTTATTGTAATCACACGAACAGGTGATATGCCATTTGTCACGCCCAGGAGGAACACGTCTATCTGTCAATCAAGTACTATCCAATCAAAATCATTCATTAGGTTACACTCTTGAACCGCGAGTTTCAAGAGTTTCAATCTAACTTTCAATAGAGTTCGGCCTCGGAAACCGGATTGATCACACGTATATACCTTCAGAGTTCGGCCTCGGAAACCGAATTGATGAGACGTTTACTGACCTGGGCATGACCTCTGAGCTATTCATCTGTAAGTAACTTTATATTTCTGTTATATATAATAAACCATATACTATATTAAACCGTATCAGAATCTCGTCTTGTCACAAGATCCAGTATATTTTGGTATTCTATTGTTGCGAGAGCTCCCGTTCATGCATATTTTCCATCTTCCACTGCGTATCTCTGAATCTCTGCTGAATATAAATCTTCCTAAGCTGGCTATATGTCTTCCTAAGCTGGGAATAATAGATTAGTTATTAGAGGGAGCTTCGTAACAGATTTGGTAAGCAGATAGCGTGGTTTGTGGCAAATAAAACGAGATTTGAAATATGGTTTATTTATAGGTCATTTGAGTTTATTATACGGTATCGTTAAGTAAAAAAAAAAAAGAGATGTTTCAAAATAACGCTGTAAGAGAAATTCCTCTCGTAAAAGAACTTCAGATGACGGTAGAACTATTAGGTCACGTTCGGTAAGTCAGGTAACGTAATGGGTGATTCAAATGCTACTAAGATGGAAGAACTTCTGTCCGTATTTAGAGAAGGATTATCGAATATTTCTGCACATATGGCTGAACAAAATCGGTCAGCGTTATCGACTATTAGCGAGGCTCAGTCTAGACAAAATCCTCATTTTTCACACGGACCTAGCGGAATCCCTGCTCTTAAAGCGTTTTCAGGAAATTCAGATAGTGATTTTCAGAAGTTTTTCTCCCGTTTTGAGTCATATTCAGATTTTCATGGTTGGACAACGGAACAAAAGGCTAAAGTCTTCCCTTTATATTTGACTGATTCTGCTGAAAGTTTTTATGATGGTCTTTCTCTTCAAATTAAGGACAATTTATCTCTGATTAAATCCGCGTTTGAAGATAGATTTGACAATCCCATGTTAAAATGGGTCAAGGATGCAGCAATCTTTGCACGAAAGCAGCTTCCAAATGAACCTCTAGATGAATATATTACGGATTTACTCGAACTTTGCAGAAAGGCAAACAAATCTGAATCAGAAATTTTGTCATTTTTTATGAACGGACTTCAACCGACTCTTAGATCTCATGTGATCTTCCTAAGACCAACTAGCTTAGAGGATGCTCTAAGTAAATGTCGTTTGGCTGACACCGCGTTTAGCGTCACCAGTAGGCTAGGAGCTGGTCAAAATTCTGATCTAAATGAAAATGTACTCCCAGAAGAGAAGTCCGAGATTATCCAAAATGGCGGTAATTTGAAAGAAAAAGTACCGTCTAAAGCCATGAACACATCAGACGGTGTGCCTATCTGTTTTTGTTGTTTGCGTATTGGACATAAAGTTAAATTTTGTCCAGAAAGACGTGATACGCGACCGTCCTGTACTTTTTGTAAACTTAAGGGACATCAGACCGTAAATTGTACAAAATTGCAAGCTAGAAATTGTAGTTTCCAAGCTAGAAATTTAAATCCATTTTGTCAACGAGTACCTCCGCCTCATTTAAAAGGCTAGATGTCCATTATGGAGACGCACATAATGGGCATGATAATTCAACACGCAGAAAGAGAAAGCGTAGTAGGCGTCGAAATAGGAAACGCTCAGTTTTTCAAAATGTTGACCAGGTTAATTCCGACTCAAAGGCCGTTTTGCCTATTCTTTATCCTCGCTGTGCAAGAAGAAGTACACCTTTTAGTGAGTCGGCATTATCATTAAATGAAAGTCCGCGAAATTTAGAAAAACTAACAATCAGAACGTCTCAAACCTTGGAAAACTCCCAGATTACATTCGAGCCACCGGCAAATTGTGTCGGTACGAAATCAAGCCTAAGTGACGTAAATGAGAACAAAGCTAATGGAGACACACCTGAGAATACAGTGCCAAAAACAACCATTAATGTGGACCAGCAGAATGTTTCTACAAAAGAGTACGTTTCAGAGAACATTAACCGTCTGGGTAAATCAATAGAGTTGCATGATCAAGAAAGTTCTATTCTTTTGACCAGTTTTAATGGCCACAGCAATACATCTGAACAAAGGCATACCGAAACTCTGTTACGTGAATTACCAATTTCCAGTACTGGTTTGACGCTAAGTAATCCTGGGATAGTCGAGAAAATGGACAGTGAAAAAACAAGAGAGCAATTAAATTTGTATAAGGAAACTCCAGCTAGGTATACACAAAGAGATACTGACAATAATGCATTTCACCAAACGTCTGTATTGACAGCAGCCAAAGTTCTCCTGCTATTGTTGTTAAGTCATATTTACTTCTACAGTCAAAAAGTTTTAAGTACTGTGGCTCATTTCCTAAACTTCGCAAATGCGATTGCAACAGAAACTCCAGGGGGTGACTCAATAGACAATAGTAGAGAAATCCCCGTACAGGAAACAAATACTTGTCGGAAAATACGCTCAACTAAGGCGTCTCATATAGTTTTCATTCTGACAATGATTTTATCCTATATTCTTCCTACGTTCACATGGTTCTATTGGTTCAGAATTATTTGTGGGGCAGTTATACATTATATTTGTTATTCTCAAGATTTAGTGCTGTGCTGGAGTCTTACCTCAGACTACAACCAAACAGAGAAAGTACCTCCAGACAGAAAGAGAAATCCAAACCAAATTCACAGTAATTGATTACTCGAAGTTTATAGATTTTGCATAACATTGACATGAGTTTGAATACATGTAAATGATTTATGTTGCATCTACGGACGATAATACATAGCAGATCGAGTGTTACATGTGTGTAATGGTCATTCCTAGGAGACCAACTCTCGTTTACTGTACATGAATCGATTTCAGAAATATTCGAATCTAAACCGTAAATTCTGTGATGTAGGATAATATGCAAATGAAACTAGATTAACTTTATATTGGTATAAATTGTATTTCCAGATTTGACCTCTTTAAAACGTATATTCGCTAATGCTAATTAATAGCATTATGTTGGTCACCCATTTCAAACAATATACATCCCAGTGCCACATAGTAGTATTATTATTTGTTGTAGATTTGTTGTTTGTACCGGTAATATTAATCATGTTTCTCGAGTTCTATTTTCAGATCAGATGTTGCAAGCGACTCGAAGTGTTTCCATACACTCAAAATAATAATCCGTTAAAATTTAACGTATTGCTATCCGTTAGGCAGTTTTAACGGATTAATCCGTTATATAAACGGAAATAGTACGTTATAGTAAAGGAATCTTCCGTTGTTGTATTGCACTGACGGACTCATCCGTTACATCAACGGAATATCCCAGTCAGCAAGTAATCATTGGTCCTACCTGGGCAAACGTGGGCATGGCTGTGGGGGCATGGGCAACCCTACACTGGCCCCAAGTGGGTTAAGTACTGGGAAGCTCACATTCTGAATTGGGTTGTGTAGGCATCTCCACATTAACCTAACCACACCGGGCCGTCGTGGGCATCACCGCACCAAGAGTTATCTAACTTGAATGAACCTACTCATTTGTTTTACTTTTATGAGCAGGAAATTGTAATTTTAAAATTTATCTGTATGTATAATTACGTTTGCGATTAATGAGCAATATCGGAATTATATGCCAAACATGTCCGACTCTGTCCGATCGATAGAATTTTAATTTTTTTTAATTTCTTCCTCGACAAAGAGAAAGCACTGAATTAAAAACCACATGAGAGTTAATCAGCGCAGTCAATATCAATGCGGTTTGAGTTAAAATCATTAAACATTGGATATTACGAACGATTCCGATGATCTATATACTGAGAGGATTTTTCTCTTAACTCGGACGTTAGAGTTACGTGTAAAAGTCCACTCAATATAAACCCAGATTGCATGGGAAAAAATTTAATAAATTTCCGTTGAATCCGTTAAAAACTAAGAATCCGTTACAATAACGGAATATTCCCTCGATTCCCTGGGGACGGACTTTTCCGTTAAATTTAACGGATAATAAAATCCGTTGAATCCGTTAAAAAATAGGAATCCGTTACAATAACGGAATATTCCCTTGATTCCCTGGGGACGGATTTTTTCCGTTCGAGTAAACGGAATTTTATTTTGAGTGTATCAGCTGAGTATCGCAGCTTAGTGGTTCTGTTTTGTTTTCATGAATGTCTAGCTTATACTTCTACCATTTTCAAGATATGTCTTTGAGATATTATATATAGTGTTCCTTTATTATTCGTATTAACAGCAAGCTTCCAGTCAAGCTCGTATTAAAGTTTCTTGTTTTATTTTAATGTATTTGAATATTAAGAACTTAGTAAGGAGAACTAATGTTCGTTCCCCGCCTCGATATGCAATTAAGTTTTCAGATTCAAAGGCATTAGTGGGAATTTTATTCGATCAACCATTGTTAGGTGAACGTCATTTTGACTGCATTCCCTGCTTGGTATATCTTGTGTATAAGATAATTTTCTGTTGTTTTTCTAGTTGAGATACTCCTTCAAGCACACACCGAGATGGCGAAATGTGAGGCTTTCCACGGAACTCTGTGACGTAGCCAGGTTGAAGTGAGAGAAGAAAGGACTGATAGACGGCATCTGCAAAATACTGAGGAAATAAGAACACTATGAAACGCGTATCACCATACCCATGAAGAAGATGATATCTAGACAATTCCACGACACTTCACAGGACGACGAGAAACTGATATGAACAATCAGAACAATAAACTGCGTGATCTTACAAGGAACCGAGCCTAGCGATATTTAAATTCGGACACCTAAAAGAACTTTGAATATTACTTCAATTACCGAATCAACAAGATCATATTAACTGGACTCCTTAATTTGTGCGCACAGTTATTCTCAAAGTAATGACTTACCGATTATTCCTGAACACGACATGGCATCTGCGCTTTCACCATGTGTAAATCTGTTATTTCGTTTCAGTATTAATATTTAAATTGCGTAAATATTGAGATTTCATCATTGACATATTGAGATTTCATCATTGACAGAAGTATTATGTCATAAGAAACTACTTTATTCCATTTGTAAATACCGATGGACACTATTCTTTCTTCAAGTATTTAAATTCATTGTCGCGTCTTCTATTCTTATGTTATCGGAACTATCGCGAGACTGTCGCTTCCATTATTGCGTACAGATATTTAATTGTCGCGTTTATCATTCTTAATTGATCGCGTATCTTATGTTGTATTTTAAAATGCTTATTAATATATGTATACGGACCCATGGTAAATTCTAGCACAAGCTGATTATGGAAACATCTAAATTGGGAACCGGGTGTATTTCGACAATATGATTCATACATTGGTTTAGACTTTCCCATAGGTCCATTTTCTGTTTTCCAGGTATTTCTTTTCAGTTTTAAATGTCAGATGGATGAGTCAACATCCGTGATGTACCATGCCTCAGGAAATCGTACCTCCCCCTCTTAACGAGAGTGGGGTTGGGTAGCTGTATGGTAACGAATCTGACCATTCTTTGTAAACAATTCCGTATCTTCCCTTTTTCATGGTGACATTTAAATTTAATTCACGGTAGAATTCATTAACTTCACGCGTGGGTCACGCGCTTTTCAAATTGGAGGTGTATGTAACAAGGGTTATATTTGATATAGATGTATACTCTAATTCTTTATTTGACAGTTATTAACGTAATTAGTCACCATAATATGTAAGATACGAAAGTGTAATCAATCAGGCGTGCATACATGCCCGCTGTTATTGTAATCACACGAACAGGTGATATGCCATTTGTCACGCCCAGGAGGAACACGTCTATCTGTCAATCAAGTACTATCCAATCAAAATCATTCATTAGGTTACACTCTTGAACCGCGAGTTTCAAGAGTTTCAATCTAACTTTCAATAGAGTTCGGCCTCGGAAACCGGATTGATCACACGTATATACCTTCAGAGTTCGGCCTCGGAAACCGAATTGATGAGACGTTTACTGACCTGGGCATGACCTCTGAGCTATTCATCTGTAAGTAACTTTATATTTCTGTTATATATAATAAACCATATACTATATTAAACCGTATCAGAATCTCGTCTTGTCACAAGATCCAGTATATTTTGGTATTCTATTGTTGCGAGAGCTCCCGTTCATATTTTCCATCTTCCACTGCGTATCTCTGAATCTCTGCTGAATATAAATCTTCCTAAGCTGGCTATATGTCTTCCTAAGCTGGGAATAATAGATTAGTTATTAGAGGGAGCTTCGTAACAAAAGCGTACCTGGGATACAACACATATCACGAATCGTTAGATTCTTGGTATGTGCTTTAGAATAGGTTAACCGGAAGACTATACTGTGAAGTCATGTGGCTCTGTCAGTATGTCGGCACCTCTTCCCACTTCCCTTATATGTGTTGTAATTCCCCTAACATCGAGCGAAGCGGGTTGGCCTACCATGGTCCTTTCACAGTCTCAACTGATCGTTTGATGTCATTTCATCAGGATTTCGAGGCATTGTCAGTCTCCTGAATCATCATAGTTCATTCTTGGGGAGTTCCAGCGTTGAATTCACTCAGGTAAGTAAGCCGCACTCATTTTACACACGCAAACTCAAGTTACTTTAGTTATCGACTGTAGTCACGTACCCAGAATACCAGCTGAGATTATTATGAGGGAACCGTTATACGACTTTCGTTACACGGTGGACCCACAGCCTGACCGGTACATTTCATAAACAACTGTACTGGAGTTTTATATGGAGTGAATGATAAAGTTATTTCAAGCGTGATATATTATCGATATCACGGAGGAATGGTAGTCATTTTGTAGAGTTCAGTTTGTTCTACACGCTGCAAAAAAGAAAATTGTTGCAGGGTTAACTACTGATTTTTGGCAAGCTCCAAAGTAGACGACTAATTAAAATGGACAGACTTTAATTACTCGGGCGGTCGTCCATCGGTCTTCTGGCCGAGTCGCCCCATCGACATTAGGTCATGTGCTGTCCCATGGCGGCTATCCTGTAGCCTGTGCCTGTGAATTTCCACTCACTCCCATTAGTCAAAAATCTTACGCGGGGAAACTCCACGCCAGAAATAAATAGTGTCCACGTAATAAGTGGTACGTTTTACTGTGGTGATCAGCTGGATCAGCTGGACTCGGGGCGCCGCCTTATTATTTATTTATTTATTTTGACCCGCGGACCGCTCACTACTTGATGTCTCGTCCCTCGGTTCCCGGTTTCTATCAGCTGTCTCCCCCTGTCCGGAGTATAAGTTGGAAGGGGTCACCTCCGTATGGTAGGCCGTCAGTGCCAAAAACTCGGTTATTTAGACCACGGTGTAAATCGAACTTATACCGCGGTGTAAATCGAATTTATACCGCGATGTACATATTTTTGACTCGCAATGCAATAATCCGCGCAGTGCAAGCATGACTCGCAATGCAAGGATCCGCGCAATGCAAGAATGGCGAGTGAATTTAATTTAATTAGTTAAATATTTTTGACTCGCAATGCAAGGATCCGCGCATTGCGAGGAAAAAATATTTACACTAAATCAATTAAATTCATCACTCGCAAGCATCTCTCGCAATGCAAGGATCCGCGCAATGCAAGAATGGCGAGTGAATTTAAATTAATTAGTTAAATATTTTTGACTCGCAATGCAAGGATCCGCGCATTGCGAGGAAAAAATATTTACACTAAATCAATTAAATTCATCACTCGCAAGCATCTCTCGCAATGCAAGGATCCGCGCAATGCAAGAATGGCGAGTGAATTTAAATTAATTAGTTAAATATTTTTGACTCGTCATCCTTGCATTGCGAGTGATCCTTTCATTGCTCTGATCCTTGCATTGTGAGTGATGCTTGCATTGCGCGAATTCTTGCATTGCGAGTCAAAAATATTTACACCGCGATATAAATTCGATTTACACCGCGGTATAAGTTCGATTTACACCGCGGTCTAAACGACCGAGGTTTTGGCACTGACGGCCTACCATACCTCCGATGCCTCCGTCTCCCCGACTTCTCTCTGGCCTGTTCCCGTCGCACCAGGGTCCTACACAGGCGCGCTCAACTATTTCGGCTCGTCGAGAGCCTGCCGGAGATCATCTTCTAGTTCCAAACCATAGCTCCTGCTCTCAGCGCCACGATGAGGGTGAACACGGTGGATGCCGGCTAGACGCGGACAGATATACACACCGGCTGTATCCAGCTAATCTTACTCTGAAACTGCGGTCCACCCATGGGCGGCCAGATCCGCTTCTGCAATTCCTCCACCGGGACTCCCTCCTTCACACGAGCTTTCATTATATTCTACAGCTGTGATCGCGACAAGTTGACCAACAATCGGCGCCAGCAGGTATACAAACACTGAATGGCTAAACCCAATACAGTCTAATCGATTAAACGCTTGGCATATAATTATGTTTTGCCATAAAGCGTGTCTTTTGTTTATATTTGACCAGAACTGATGATCGATGTCCACCATAAAGGGCGACAAGTTAAATATTGAGCGAGATATTGCATAATATACAACGGCTTATAAACTATTTGATATATGAAGCAGTTTCCAATTACACGCATCATATTAGGAAACTTGATGAACTCGACCAGAACTCGCAAAAAACAGCTAATGTAAGATGCATCGTACATTTATAACTGTACCTGTTTTCGCGGCCTTTGTGGCCCTTTTAACGCCATGTTTGTAAGCGCCTGCCATGAAGAATTGTCCGATCCTCCAACCAGATTCGGAGACGTATTTATACAGCGAAATTGGTGGAGCCGGCGGCACATTCGAAGTTATGGTAAGAACAAAAGAATCTAAAAAAAAACAACAAACAAACAAACAAACAAAAACAAAAAAACCCAAAACAACAACAACAACAACAACAACAGAGAGCTACATGTATATATATAATTATAACTTTCCAGAAGTAAAATTTGTCTTTTTTTATTTTGATCAAATAAAATGAAACTAATGGACGCCTCTTTTTTTCGACCCTTCTCATGCTAAAATGTTCACAATGCAAAGCCGAAAATCGCCATGGAAATAATTGTGATAACCAGGTACCTTATTAAATTATTCACATAAGCTATCTCGAATGGCTTTCTCTTGACTAAAACAGTATATTTATTTCCTCAAAAGGAAACACCCAGTCCCTTACTTAATCTTTTTCTTGCTGTTAGCATCCATTCTTTGATACCAGTTTGACTCAAAAGTATCAAGTCTCAGTGCCGTACCAAATTCTTGAGATACAATTTTTTTTTTTTTTGAAAATTGGTGTTAAATTGGCAATCACAGGGAGCATTTGTGCGGTGTAAAATTGCAACAATTTAACTTTTAATTTGTGCCAAGATGTCTCGCTACACTGGCAATCACCAAAAATTGTAATGGAAATAATACAAGCTGAAATGAATACGAGCTTATTTATTCTTCTCTGCTATTTTTCCTTTTGTTGTGTGGTATTTTTGTAATTTTTATTTAACCGTCCCCCTTTCCTATACGCTCTCAACTACTACTACAACAGCGAACATAATTTTAGTGTCTCAGGCCTTAAAATCAGGGTTAGGAAGACTGTTCAAATATGCCCTAAATACCTTAATTAATGTGATGGACGATCTCGTGAACGGGACTGGAAATATATCTCATAAAATCCTTTCCCTCTGCAGTATTGTACGAGCAGTCAATATAACCAGACGTATGGAGAAGGCTGTACACCGGACTGGGGGGAATACGACATATATTTCCTCGACTTGTCTTATTCATGTGATATGTTGAATCTGGCGAGGTGCGGCTGTGAGGAGGAGTTCACATGTGGAGTGAGTAAATCACATTGATTGAAATGTGTGAAGCCAATCTTTTGTAAAAACGAATGTAAGAACATGTTAGAACGATCCCGTAAATATCACTGACAAAAGCTGGAACCAGCTGCCAGCCGGCCTTTTATCTAAAAAATAACCTTTCATTTGGCCGCTATTTTTCAGGTAAAATATCCGTCTGAAAACAAGCATTTCCACCTGTAAATAACCGTTATGTTACAGATGTAAGACTTGCTAACTGGATATGTCATGTGTTTTACGGGATCAGTCTAACAGTAAAGTTGAATTACTATTAACTCATTTTATATAACATAATTTATGGTGTAGCCCGTGTCACTGGGAATTAATCCGTAAATATATGGAAAAAGAAAAACCTGCATATCGCAGTGAGAATTGTCGAATTTTAGGAGGGTGCCTTGATATCCAAGCGCCATTTTCAGGCTAGCATTATTGATAGTATCGCTAGAGTAACAAATTTGTCCGATAAATAAGCAGTAGTTTTACATGTATATTTTGGTAGCCCTATCGAGAGGACGATATGCTCCGATTCAAATGTATGGACCGACAGGAACCAGACGGAGAAGCGGAAGGTTCACATGGACTGCATTTGGGGGAAAATACAACGTAGAGATGGCGAATAGAGTGGGTCCATAGAAGTCATCCTCTCAAGCCATGTTCTCTCTTCGGGATTTCAAGTGGGCTCGTACAGATGACAACTAGTGACACAGAGATATATAATGCAGCTCGCTTTAACATATTACCACAAATAGAAGAATGCGCAGGTACCATAACTGATTATTAATATGAAGTAATGTTATTCCGTGTAATTATTTCTTGTGCGCCAAATTACAATGTGTCTGTGGTGGAAACTGTTCAACAACATGGGAGAGAGACATATAGGAAAAGAACCACACTTGATAATAATATCGCTCACCCTTAACAACGTGTGACACATCATTCCCCTTGTTATGTTGAACTGCTGGAATTTGATTACAGCTATGAATTATATATATGGAATGCTGAGTAGTTACTGAAATATCGTATTATAGCGTAGTATTATGTTGTATCCAAGGTACAAAGTTCTTCGCTTAGATTAGAACTATCTTTTTAAGTAAAAAAAACTCTGTAAAATCTATCAATTCGTAGACTATCGTACATTAAATGCAATACTGTAGTGAGAATAAGTTTTCTCACAGTCTTGTCAGTTTAGACAAATAGACTATTAACGAAAAGTGTCAGATTGATGCAGGGAAGTGCTTAATTATAGAGTTGTCACCCCTTGGTAGAGAGCGCTGATTGCCCAATAGCCAATGGGAGTAACTCGCGGGCTTGGTAAAGAAGCGAGAGAAGATACTGACTTGGACTGGAACAGACGTAAAGGACTGCTTCTCCCGGGCAATAACCAAACAACAACAATAAAGAATAACCAGTAGGTAAGCCTGCCTACTATACTGGCTGAAACCTCTGTAATACAATACAATAAACCTCTGTAATTACTACAATACAATAAACTTCTTCAAGTCACTGGAAGCATGTTCTTAAGTTATTTCTCCAACGGATACACTTAACTTTTCCAAGGCATTCGATCTAGTGTTTGGAGCGACGGTTTGAAACATAAGCTAAAAAGCCTCGGTTTGACTCAGTTATTTAAGAAATAATGTTTTCATAGGCGTACTCAATGGTTAATTTACGCACGGTTAGTTTGAGAAAGTTTATATTTTAGGGCTAGGGCGAAGCCCGTGCTCTAAAATCCATTATCTTTCTCAAACTTACCGTGCGTAAAATAACCATTGAACACGCCTATGAAAGCATTATTTCTATTCTATCGCACTACTCAAATCGATTATCTACAAAGATTATAATGAAAGGTTGAAAAACGATGGTAAACTTTGACATCCTTTCTCCCCTTCATTGAAAATCCTCATCCAGTGTTATTGGCATGATGCTCTCGTCTCCTTTGGCATCGTACCAATATCAGCAGACGAGTTCATGTGGTCTCTCAAATGGGGAGCGATTCCGTCAGCTGTGTGTAAATTACGTGGATATAGCTCGATGTTATTGACGCAAGTGTTATTGAATTAAGAAATAATGTTTTCATAGGCGTGCTAAATGGTTATTTTACGCACGGTTAGTATGGGAAAGTTTATAAATTTTAAGGCGCGGGCGAATTTATAAACTTCCCCACACTAAACCGTGCGTAAAATAACCGTTTAGCACGCCTATGAAAACATTATTTCTTTCCATATTGCACTATTGCATTGATTATCAATAAAGATTACAATGAAAGGTCGAAAACATATTTTAAACATATTGACAACCTTTCTCTCCTTAAAAAAAAACGACAACTCGTCCACTGATGTTGAGACGATAGTAGTGTACATTGCGTGAATGGGCAATCCTTTCACCCGGATGTAACTATGACGTCACAGGGGTCACTGAGGTCAAGTGTGGGACCAAGATGGCGGCATTGGCGGCCATGTTGTAATACAAGATGGCGGTGTACAAGATGGCGGCATTGGCGGCCATGTTGTAATACAAGATGGCGGTGTACAAGATGGCGGCATTGGCGGCCATGTTGTAATACAAGATGGCGGTGTACAAGATGGCGGCATTGGCGGCCATGTTGTAATACAAGATGGCGGTGTACAAGATGGCGGCATTGGCGGCCATGTTGTAATACAAGATGGCGGTGTACAAGATGGCGGCATTGGCGGCCATGTTGTAATACAAGATGGCGGTGTACAAGATGGCGGCATTGGCGGCCATGTTGTAATACAAGATGGCGGTGTACAAGATGGCGGCATTGGCGGCCATGTTGTAATACAAGATGGCGGTGTACAAGATGGCGGCATGAGAAAAACGTATAAAAGGAGGTGATTTTTAGTGGATTGGGTGTATTCATTGCACTACCTTGCGGAGCTCTCTGACTTACCTGACCTGCCTGACCTGCCTGCCTGCCTGCCTGCCTGACCAGCCTGCCTGCCTGCCTGACCTGCCAGTCCAGCCTGACTGCCTGCCTGACCAGCCTGCCTGCCTGCCTGACCAGCCTGCCTGACCAGCCTGCCTGCCTGACCAGCCTGACCAGCCTTCCTGCCTGACCTGCCTGCTTGCCTGCCTGCCTGACCAGCGTGTTTGGATGAGAGGAGGACAGAAAGCATGAGACGTGGAGAAGATTTTCCCTGGGACCCAGCAGCACCTCCGGTTGAAGTCTTGCCTGAAGACGAGCGTGTGAGGGAGACCCGCACTCTTACACCGGACTGCACCCTATTGTTGTATCCCAAACGCGTGGAGCTCATCGATGACGACAGTAGGTGTTGGTGTACGTCTGAACCAGCGCGTGTCTCTTTATCCCCGGAAGGCTGGACTACCTTGAAACGGGTGTTATTGGCTGACCTCGACGGTGATAGCATTCACCTGTGTGACGACGTCTACATTTTCCGCGGTCCCTATTTTGCTCGACTCCTCTGTCTCAAGCAAGGTGGTTTTACTCTGGACCCTGATCTATGGACAGCCTTGGAAAAAGTAATCCCCATGGTCGATGAAGTACTATCTCTATAGGAGCCACATAACCCATCAGAATAGTACGTATCACGGACTACACCCGTAGAGCTAGGCGCGCATGTGTTACCTGGTCTATAAAACACGTCACTCGGGATCCTACACCTTCATTTCTACGGTTGCAGAGCCATGGCGGAGATCCAGCCCCATGCGACTCGCATTTTACAGCATGCCACCGCGGTGAATTCATTCACGGGTTACCGAGCAGTGGTCCGGTCCATGTTTGCAGATGGCGACGACAACGAGGGACGACGCCAGATCCTCAACGAGTTCACAGAAGCGGTCCTCCACAGAGTGCACTCGATGGAGAGGCGTGCCATCACTCACCACTACTGGACTATGACAGCCATCCTTGATGCTCGGGCTATGGACCACGAGCGCTCACGCCGGAACCAGCGCCGGCTGGTTGGCCTCACAATAGTCTGTGCCCTATTGATCCTGGCGCTGTGGTATTGACAGTATAAATACGAGGGTCAGACAGAGTGTGTGTCATTCACCGTTCGACATTTGGAGCAAGCATGTCATCCGACCTACGAGCCATCCTGCCCCTTACACCCCAGGTGGGGTTACACGTCTATGAAGATAAGTCACCCTGGTGGAAGACCGTGGAGCTATTTGCTGGGCGCCCGCTGAGACCATATCGAATACGGTGACACTACCTCGTGACGGCTGGACCAAATTTAAACGGATGTTGAGCGGTGAGCTCGACGGAAACCTCATCCACATAGACAATGCCATCTACGTATACCGTGCAACCTTCTTCCCACGC
>JAVTVY010046736.1:0-22670 GCA_036873755.1 Hanleya hanleyi
CGACTGCGCCTGTCATACATTTTGCCAAGAATACAATATCGTTCATTTCCCTTCTATATGATAAGGGGAGCAGATGTAGGCTCTCCAAGCGTTCTTTGTATGATATATCACGACTCTCTTTATAACCCAGGATGTATTTGGTGGCGCGCCTCTGAACTCCTTCTAATTGCATGAGTAATTTTTTGTTTGGCACACTCCAGGATACAGTCGAATATTCTAAAATGCTACGTACAATAGATATATACAACAAACGTTTGGTCTTCACAGAAGTTACGGACCCACAAGTTCTCTTTACAAGGCCGAGCATGCGATTTGCCTTGGAAACAATAACGTTTGTATGTTGTGACCAGGCGAGATTGTTTCGCAGCTAATAACTACGGTGGCCCGTTAGGGCCATTGTCGTTTTCTTTTGATTTCCTATGTTTTTCTTCTATTTCCGAAGAAACCAACTTAATTTTCTAGATTTTCTTTGTATTTTCCAAGAAATCAACTGAATTTTCAGCGAATTCATAGCAATATTCTGCGAATTTTCCGTGTTCAACGACGTAAAAACAGAGACAAAGTCGAAGAAAAACCTATGAAATTCTTGAAAAACACCAAATATAATTTCCTCCGCGGATATAATATTTCCTCCGCGGATATAATCATTTCCTCCGCGGATATAATATTTCCTCCGCGGGTATAATATTTCCTCCGCGGATATAATCATTTCCTCCGCGGATATAATATTTCCTCCGCGGATATAATATTTCCTCCGCGGATATAATCATTTCCTCCGCAGATATAATATTTCCTCCGCGGATATAATATTTCCTCCGCGGATATAATCATTTCCTCCGCGGATATAATATTTCCTCCGCGGATATAATATTTCCTCCGCGGATATAATATTTCCTCCGCGGATATAATCATTTCCTCCGCGGATATAATATTTCCTCCGCGGATATAATATTTCCTCCGCGGATATAATCATTTCCTCCGCGGATATAATATTTCCTCTGCGGATATAATATTTCCTCTGCGGATATAATTAATTTCCTCCGCGGAGCAAATCCACGTGACTTGAGTACTAGAAAGACGGCAAATTCATTAGCATTTTTGAGGCTGAGGAGTGAGGCTGATGTGCAGGTGACGTCACGATGGCGTCACTATGACGTCACATCCGGTGACATCCGGATCAAAGGTCACATCCGGTCACGTGACAACCGGGTCACTTCCTGTGACGTCACGATGGCGTCATTATGACGTCACATCCGGTAACATCCGGGTCAAAGGTCACATCCGGTCACGTGGCATCCGGTAACATCCGGGTCACTTCCTGTGACGTCGCTTCCGGTCACCTGGCGGCCTAGCAAGAGTTATCTGCCCCTACCTAAGACCCCAGTGACTTCCAATGTTAATCTCATGCAGGTATGGGAAAGGGGGCTTGAAGATGTCTTTGAACGCCACTATGAGATTCGCCCCCGTTTTCGTCCGGTTGGGTACCACCCACGCATACTTCGATAGGATATCGATGCACGTCAAGATATACCGATTCCCATCGTTGTGTTTGGCAAAGGCGCTCATATCGACCAAATCCGCTTGCCAGTGGGCATCTATTCCTCCCACGATGACTCGGTTCCGTAGAAAATGGCGACGGACAGATCGATGTAACTATTTTGGGAGTAGCTAATTACGAATCCGGGATGAAATTTTACATAAAGCGCGTTAAATTAGGATCTGTCTATTGACGCCTGGGTTAAATTGATTTTTAATGAATTTAATTATTTAATAATTAAGGTAAAATCTGACCTCGGATTCGTGATCTGCGTTATCCATATTACTTTATGACGAAGTTTAGAGTAATTCGGAACAGTGGAATTGGGTGCTGCCCATTGAAGCCTGGGTTAAATTGATTTCTAATAAAATTAATTATTTAATAATTAAGATAAAATAGATTTTACAATCTGACCTCGGATTCGTCATCTACGTCCTCGACAATACTTTAGGACGAAGTTTAGTGTAATTCGGAACAGTGGAATTGGGTCTGTCCATTGAAGCTTGGGTTAAATTGATTTTTTACATGCAAATTCTACATGCAACGCCGACCCCTAGCATGTTGTGACCGCGAGTTTGCGACACCCATTGCACACACAAATATGGGTCGCACCTCTATGGATAGCTGAGACATTGAAGTTGTGCACAGAGGTATGGGTTTATGTTTTCCAACTCAAATCTCGCAAGCCAGGGTCAAAATGTAAATGTCATATTGGTGCACAAAGGGGAACCGATAATAGAATTAACAGCCTGATTGTTGCGGAGTGTCCTTGGTCACCCTTATTTTGTATCCAAGCGTGCGATACACCAAATGAAAGCCCATCGCTTAGTCTTTTATTTAATATTTTTCTTGATGTTCAACAATGTTGACCAGCAGAAGGCTGTCCATTTTTCTACATGGGGTATATTTAGCAATACAGTGACAAATTCTACATGTAACGCCGACCCCTAGCATGTTGTGACCGCGAGTTTGCGACACCCATTGCACACACAAATATGGGTCGCACCTCTATGGATAGCTGAGGAAATGTAGTTGTGCATAGAGGTACGGGTTTATGTTTTCCAATTAAAATCTCGCAAGCCAAGGTCAAAAGTTAATTTTTGAACTCATTTTGGTACTTTTTCGGTCGAAATTTTTGGGTCACCGATTTCTTTCAAATTTGGTGAACTGATAGTATTCACCGAGCTAATTACGAATCTGCAATCAGAATTGACGTAGGTCTCTAAGTGTTTTTTAAAAGAATTTTTGAAATACTGACCTTAGCGCAAGATCACAAGATCTTGTCGGACGACCTTGACCTTTTGATATGTGATGACTCCGTGACCTCTGAGTTGACCCATGACCTTGACCTTGATCTTTGATCTCAAGATAAAATTTGCGATAGTGCATTCCAATTGTACCATCGCATTTTTAAACCCAAGGCCAAAGGTCAAGTTCGATGTCATGGGTCAACGCAGAGGTCATGGGGTCATCACATATCAAAAGGTCAAGGTCGTCTGACAATATCTTGTTACCTTGCGCCAAGGTCAAAGTCATACCAAAATTTTCGAATCGCCATTTTAATATGAAGGTCAAGGTCAAGGTCAAATCTGACCTCATATTCGTGACCTACGACCTCCAGTATACTTTAGTGCGAAGTTTGAGGTCAATCGGTGAAGGTCGAATTTTTCAGACCATTTCAGCCCCAAGGTAGATGGCAAATTTTCAGTATTTCAAAAATTCTTTTAAAAAAAACTTAGAGACCTACGTCAATTCTGATTGCAGATTCGTAATCAGCTAGGTAAGTACTATCAGTTCACCAAATTTGAAAGGAATCGGTGACCCAAAAAATTTCGACCGAAAAAGTACCAAAATGAGTTCAAAAATTAACTTTTGACCTTGGCTTGCGAGATTTTAATTGGAAAACATAAACCCGTACCTCTATGCACAACTACATTTCCTCAGCTATCCATAGAGGTGCGACCCATATTTGTGCGTGCAATGGGTGTCGCAAACTCGCGGTCACAAACTCGCGGGCGTTACATGTAGAATTTGTCACTGTATTGCTAAATATACCCCATGTAGAAAAATGGACAGCCTTCTGCTGGTCAACATTGTTGAACATCAAAAAAAATATTAAATAAAAGACTAAGCGATGGGCTTTCATTTGGTGTATCGTACGCTTGGATACAAAATAAGGGTGACCAAGGACACTCCGCAACAATCAGGCTGTTAATTCTATTATCGGTTCCCCTTTGTGCACCAATATGACATTTACATTTTGACCCTGGCTTGCGAGATTTGAGTTGGAAAACATAAACCCATACCTCTGTGCACAACTTCAATGTCTCAGCTATCCATAGAGGTGCGACCCATATTTGTGTGTGCAATGGGTGTCGCAAACTCGCGGTCACAACATGCTAGGGGTCGGCGTTACATGTAGAATTTGCATGTAAAAAATCAATGTAACCCAGGCTTCAATGGACAGATCCAATTCCACTGTTCCGAATTACACTAAACTTCGTCCTAAAGTATTGTCGAGGACGTAGATGACGAATCCGAGGTCAGATTGTAAAATCTATTTTATCTTAATTATTAAATAATTAATTTTATTAGAAATCAATTTAACCCAGGCTTCAATGGGCAGCACCCAATTCCACTGTTCCGAATTACTCTAAACTTCGTCATAAAGTAATATGGATAACGCAGATCACGAATCCGAGGTCAATTTTACCTTAATTATTAAATAATTAAATTCATTAAAAATCAATTTAACCCAGGCGTCAATAGACAGATCCTAATTTAACGCGCTTTATGTAAAATTTCATCCCGGATTCGTAATTAGCTACTCCCAAAATAGTTACATCGATCTGTCCGTCGCCATTTTCTACGGAACCGGGTCATCGTGGGAGGAATAGAGCCCAGTGGCAAGCGGATTTGGTCGATATGAGCGCCTTTGCCAAACACAACGATGGGAATCGGTATATCTTGACGTGCATCGATATCCTATCGAAGTATGCGTGGGTGGTACCCATCCGGACGAAAACGGGGGCGAATCTCATAGTGGCGTTCAAGAACATCTTCAAGCCCCCTTTCCCATACCTGCATGAGATTAACATTGGAAGTCACTGGGGTCTTAGGTAGGGGCAGATAACTCTTGCTAGGCCGCCAGGTGACCGGAAGCGACGTCACAGGAAGTGACCCGGATGTTACCGGATGCCACGTGACCGGATGTGACCTTTGACCCGGATGTCACCGGATGTGACGTCATAATGACGCCATCGTGACGTCACAGGAAGTGACCCGGTTGTCACGTGACCGGATGTGACCTTTGATCCGGATGTCACCGGATGTGACGTCATAGTGACGCCATCGTGACGTCACCTGCACATCAGCCTCACTCCTCAGCCTCAAAAATGCTAATGAATTTGCCGTCTTTCTAGTACTCAAGTCACGTCGATTTCCTCCGCGGAGGAAATCAATTATATCCGCGGAGGAAATATTATATCCGCGGAGGAAATATTATATCCGCGGAGGAAATATTATATCCGCGGAGGAAATGATTATATCCGCGAAATGATTATATCCGCGGAGGAAATATTATATCCGCGGAGGAAATGATTATATCCGCGGAGGAGGAAATGATTATATCCGCGGAGGAAATATTATATCCGCGGAGGAAATATTATATACGCGGAGGAAATGATTATATCCGCGGAGGAAATATTATATCCGCGGAGGAAATATTATATCCGCGGAGGAAATGATTATATCCGCGGAGGAAATATTATATCCGCGGAGGAAATATTATATCCGCGGAGGAAATGATTATATCCGCGGAGGAAATATTATATCCGCGGAGGAAATATTATATCCGCGGAGGAAATGATTATATCCGCGGAGGAAATATTATATCCGCGGAGGAAATATTATATCCGCGGAGGAATATTATATCCGCGGAGGAAATATTATATCCGCGGAGGAAATGATTATATCCGCGGAGGAAATATTATATCCGCGGAGGAAATGATTATATCCGCGGAGGAAATATTATATCCGCGGAGGAAATATTATATCCGCGGAGGAAATGATTATATCCGCGGAGGAAATATTATATCCGCGGAGGAAATATTTTATTTCTACTCCCAGTAGATCCTGGGTCTTCATTGGCCGAGAGCGGTCACGTGAAGTGAGGATAAATATTCGTCTCCTACTCTACTCTGTATACCAATAACACGATATAGCTAAATGGTTTATGTATCCTTTGTTATATATACTTTATTGTTCAAATTTAAAATTTAATTGTTGACAACGTTTTGTCGTTCCTTGTACTCTGCTCAGCATTGAGTGTCAGTCTCGTACAATAAAATTCTTGAATCTTGAATCTACGGCACTGACTGACCTTTAGGCGGGGCTAGCTACCGTGTTCAGTGTAAACAAACATGGCTGCTGGAGTGTTCTGCCAGTGACAGAACTAGAAATAAAGAATATGCCGGATATCAACTCCGTGAATCTGACCGATAATATGTCCGACAGTTACTGGAAAAATCTGGCAAAGATAGTGTACTGTGACTGTGCGTAGAGACTGACGATTTTGAACAGCTTACGGTACGGTAACGAAATCTGGCTGACGCTTGACTCAGTCTTGGTCTTCGACGATCGACCTCGGTATACAATGTGCATGATGTGGGAGTTTACCGCTGATATTCGAGCACACATGAATTTGACGTGTACATTCTAGGTTATATGAATCAAAATACTGTTAGCAGATAGTACACATTTTTAATACACGCTGTTTAATTCAAGATTAGACCATTTTCAGACGTTTTTGGTCAGCGAGTGTGCAGTGTTTTTCGGCGACTCGACTCCGGTTCGGCCGAACAGCCGAAGAGTCGGCAATTAAACTCTAGCGCTGTACGGTCTTTTGTCTTATAATTTCGAGCAAAAGTCAAGATTTCTTGTCATATTTCTATGAAATATGACCAAATATACCATGCTATCTGGACAGTAATATATCAGAGGGACCTGCATAAGGCGTATACGTATCTCGCCTAGTGTCGTACGTATCTTGCTAGATCTTGTGTTAAATGTGACAATTGTAACCAACGTCACCAAACATTATTGCTGAAACTTATGAAAAACCGCTATATCATCAAGTGCCTTCACTCGAAGTTTCTCAAATTTGGCAATACATATCGCATGCTGATAGCAAAATACGAGCGTACTATGCAAGATCTATGACGTTACGTGTCGTAGCTTGTGTCTTATTCCGCTCAACCCGGGGCTATAGGGGCCGTATGAACCCATGTATTTCAAGATCCTCGTGGTGTCCACATGAACATTCACAATCAAAGCTTGACTGAGATACATCATAATCTAGATAACGACTTTACAACGGAAATCATATGGATTACGAATACTGATGAGCGATACGGATTTGATAATCTTGGAACATCACGATGTCTTGCCGGCATCACTGAAAACTGTTGACCGCTTCCGTCTGAAAGGAAAGTAGCCTAGCCTATTATATTGTACGGCTGTGAGATCTGGGCTGCCAATATAGATTTGGATCCCAATGCGGATATACACAAGCTCACTAGACTACACTGTGAAAAATTACATTTAAAGGCTTGTAAATATGTTCTTGGGGTTAACCGTACCACTA
Source organism: Hanleya hanleyi (assembly GCA_036873755.1). NCBI lineage: Eukaryota > Metazoa > Mollusca > Polyplacophora > Lepidopleurida > Hanleyidae > Hanleya > Hanleya hanleyi. The sequence continues at coordinate 7,182 of JAVTVY010046736.1, forward strand.
CCACCGATGCAGTCTATGGTGAACTGGGGAGGTACCCACTGATAATATCTATAGCCAGTCAAGCAGTTAACTATCTGGGCCATCTAAATACTGCTCTTGATAACTCTCTTCTAAAAGTGGCTCTGGACTACTGCAAGAATAATCCATCATCCTGGTACTCAAATGTATTAAATAGTATCCCCAAAATTCTCGGTCCCCATAACAGTATCGGTGGTGTGGCAAAACAATCAGCTTCCTCAGGCAAAGTACAAAAGATGTATATGTCCGCTTTTGAACAGAACTGGAAAAAAAGAATTGTTAATGGACCATCGTGTAATCGGTTGCCTGGCAGTCATAAACTTAGAACATATATGGAATTCAAATCTCGTTTTAGTCGGGAGATTTATATTGATGTTATCAAAGATAGAGACCGTCGTAGGTCATTTGCAAGGTTTCGAACTAGCTCTCATGACCTTAATATCGAAAGGGGCAGGTATACCGGAGTTCCCATTGAACGCCGTCTTTGTCCATTGTGCAAATCTGATACGGAGGATGAATTCCACTTTTTGATTAAATGCCCTGGTTATAGCATATCTAGATGTCTATTATTTACAAATATATCACAGACATGTGCCAACTTTATCAGTATGCCAGATAGGGCAAAATTTGTATGGCTTCTCTCTGCCGAGGACATGGTGGTCATCTCTCTGGTAGTTAACTTTATTCATCGCAACTTAATTAAGAGAAAGTACTTGATGAACAATGTATCTTATTGAATCCCGTGATCATGTTGTGATTTATTCTGTTTTGTTTCTCCTGTACACATTAACCCATCAACGGGTAAAAAAGTACAATTAAAGGTTCTATTCTATTCTATTCTATTCTATACTATTATTTATTGTTTTAATCTGGTGCTAATGCTATTATTTGGATTAGGTCTCTAGATTACGGACGCGGGAAGTCTTTAATGGACGACGGCTGAATATTGAATGGTGGATTAGACGCTTGTATTATATTCCATACATACTTGAGATTGTTCGTCGCTATATAGCTGAAATATTGCTGAACGCGACGTTAAACCTTAATTTTCTCTCTCTCTCTCTCTCTCTCTCTCTCTCTCTTTCTCCTAGGTCAAGATTGACATTAAACCAAATTCCACCCTCCTATAGGATAAGACACAAGGGGAAATCAATCCAGCTAGGTAGTGTGCAACGGACCGGGTTATCTCGTAAACTTTGACGTGGATTGGATTGGATTACTTGGTCACATATCAGCATGCGATATGTATCGCCAAATTTGAGAAACGAGTGCAGGCACTTGATGATATAGCCGTGTTTCATAAGTTTCAGCAATAATGTTCGGCGATGTTGGTTAAAAATCGTCACATTTAACACAGGATCTAGCAAGATACGTATGATACTAGGCGAGATACGTATACGCCTTATGCAGGTCCCTCTGATATATTACTGTCCAGACAGGGATAGTTTAGTTTATGATGTCGAAATTGTAATTATCTCTTTTGCGGTATCATCTCTTTTGGAAATTGGTTCTGTTATTAGCTGCGAAACAATGAGTTTTGCAGTCTCAAGCTGTTCGATTTGGAGCGAGGACATGATGATACGGCCGTGGTGAATGTTCGAAAATGACCGTGGGCGGTTCACAAGACGAGTCTCAATACATAGGGGGTCAGTTTGCGGAAAATTGCGATTGATCACGCCCACTAATTCACCGGGGGACTTTAAGTTATCAAAGGTTGGATTGGATTGGATTACTTGGTCACTTTGTCTTGGTACGATGGGCACTGATCACAGCCTGCATGCAACGCGTTTTCCCACACCATATACATATGCTCCCTTATGGCAACGATACATAGCTGCTGGTGAACTCTCTTCATCACACATAAAATAACAGCCCCAACCCCTATATTGATTCAATTGCCATGCAAAAAGAAAATAACACAAGACACGTGTGGAAAATATTTAACATATATTTGGTATAATACTTGGGGTTTATGTGAAAGCAAGGACAAATCAGTACTCATAGTGATGACAAGTTCCATCTCAAATTACAGCAGGAACGCATATGACAGATAAAACATGTCCATGAAATCCTTCATAAAAATAGCTGAAGAGATATGACAATCACATGTGTTTCGTATATGTATCATAAAACATTGACTCAACGTACAACTAACCCACTACACAGGGGATCAATCCATTTAAAAGGGGGACGGGTGGGCGGGGAAAGCAATTCTGACAAAACTGACTGGAATAAAGATGTGGTGAGTCCATGGCGCCTGCTTGTGAGACTGAGTCAATAATCTCCAAGACAGTCCTATTTTTGTCATGACTGATCGACAGGCGACACATGTGACTCCGGAAGACGGGGCGACTGAAAGGCATTTAAGGCCATCATCAAGCGGAGGCAAGAGGAAATGGGGAAACTAATAGATGGCTAAGTACAAGTCAATTTTGAATCCTATGGTCTAGTACATGATAGCAGAAATGGTTAATGAGCTGTACATTGAGATACTAAGTAAAATACTAAGTGGTAATGGAATTGGTTATTGAGTTGTATACTATTTCAGATACTAAGTGCAGACCTCTATATTAACAGAGATGCTCACAAGTAAAAAGAGATCACACAATCATCAAATCAAGGATAATTCCTTCTTCCGACGGGTCATCAATTATCCATTTTGACAAAGGTTATAATGGCATAACTGATTTGCCATGCAAGCAGAAAAAGACAGGACATATGGAAAATATGTAACATATATTTGGTATGATATTTGGGGTTTATGTGAAAGCAAGGACAAATCAGTACTCATAGTGATGACAAGTTCCATGAAATACATCATAAAAATAACTATAGAAATATGAAAATTACATACCATAATGTATTGCGTGTATGTATCATAAAATGTTGGCCTAACTTACAAATAACCCACAAAAATCCACCAAGAAATCTAATATAAGACGGACGAGGAAAAAAGAAAAGGGAGTGAACGAGACAAAAGTGGCGAAACGAAACCATCATGGATAATCCGTATCGAACCGAGGCAACATGTGGAACATGTTCAGAAAACACCAGGAGCAATATACAGCACTATACAGACATAACATGTTGGAAGAGAAAGGAGGACAGAGAAAAGGCAATTACAGAAATAAACTGTAAAGCAAAACAAGCAACGAAAAAACTATGCAAATAAAACAATGCCCTGTTCGTGGTATAACGCACATATTATGGAGAGCATAGCAAGAAGGAATTTTTGGGACAAAAATGGTTGAGCAGCATTGCATTCAGCGTGAAAAGTGACTTACCCTATTATATGCGGAAAAATGAAAATATAGTTTAGAAGACACCAACACGTGCAGAGTGATCATGTGTATCCATTTATCGTCGTCCAGATAGTGGGATCAGTCAATACAAATGTACAAACATGGAATTTACAAGAATAGCAATGTGAAGAGAGAGAATTAAGGTCGCGTCAGCAATATTTCAGCTATACAGCGACGATCAAACAAAATTCTAAGTACTAAAGTCATTTAGTAATCCAACGCATAAAAACATACACATATTAAAACTTATGTAACAAACCGATTTCTCTCGGGACTGTAGGACTCTCTGTTAAATCAAGATATTAACAGACAGTGTCAGCGTACTAGTTGTTCCAGCTGTCTCCCCTTCAGTCATTGGTCATTCGGTCGAGCATTCTCATTGGATCACTATTTATAGGAGTCCCCCAAATCTTAAAACACAACCACGTGACTGTGTCATTTGACCGATGAGGTAGCGCGGCCTCGTTTACGATTTCAAAATCTGCCGTCTAACTGGGGAAATGTTGTTGCTGCATCAGCCAGTCACTGGCCCTCCGTAGAAGGGTCCAATACTATAGACTACTGTATAGCATAGACCTCGACTGTAATTTGTCACGTCGTCAATATACATAGCGTTGGCATTACCAGCAAACTAGCTCGTGGTGATACCAACAAGAAAATGTGAACACAAATTAAAAACAATAAAACTGGGCCTAATGTACTGCCAAACCTCTCCCCTCCCCGAACATGAAAATTACAAAAACTACCCCCAGTTTGGAACATTGAAAATGTATCATGGTCTCAAAATAGAGTGTGTGAATGGGTCATCGCCAGGTACTTTTTAATGTCATTTATCTGCAAGACCGAGAACTGAGAAAGACCCCAAACCTCGTGGCATCCTCGGAGTTACTTCCCTTGATGGGAAGTGCTTTCAAAAAATTTCTCATAAGATATAATTACCAATTAGGCTTTGAAGTCTTTTGTTTACAAAAAAAATCGATTCCCAAGAGCAGCTGAACATTCTCCAAAAGTGTCAGCTACAAATATGGAGTCATCCAAAGAAGCACAAACAGTAATGTTGTAATTTCTGTGGGTAAATTTAGACAGGCGACAAGTGTGACTCAACTGGTGCCATCTTTGAATTTTCAGCGCTGACAAGATCGCCGCGATCTCGTCTGGTCAAGAATATGTTGAATAAAACATAATTTTGTGCAACAATTTTAGTGCAAAAATAAAGCCCTTCACCCATTCTTGAATTATATTTTGACCAATAACGCGATTGTACGTATTTATTTATATATCGGTGATAAACCGATCTGGTCTGGTCTTCACCGGCCCACTGTCGATATAAATGGCATTGAAACTTGTTTATAACATTCACGTTGATATACTGTATATGGGTATGATCTACCAAAATACAATAAAAATTTAAATTATATAAAACGTGTCACCAACCCCAAAAGTTTTCGTAAGTCTGATGTCAGTGTACATGACCTTAGAGTCAGCGAAACAATCCAACTATTCTTGACCGAGCAGCTGCTTTGGTCAAAATATAAATTAACGGGTTAATCGCAGAGTTGACGTAGATAATATGTATGAAACTACGTAACCGGGGAATGGAATGTAACCAAAGTGATGCTGTGACCAGAGAATACAATATAGCACCAAACAAATTAAATACATCGTGATGGTCATGATCGTGGTCGTCTAACATTGATGGTTCTGGGCTTTTATCGGAGACATTTCTGAAGATGATCTGGTAGCTGGAGTTTTGACACGTTTTGGAACTGTCTTGGTTAGGTTGATGTTAATATCTCTCAGGAGTATCTCACATCTTTCACTTGAAGGTCTTACTTGTACTGGGTGTGTGTCAGTTGCTCCGTCTCCGGGAAATATTGAGTTTCAATCCACTATGGGTTTCTGTCCTTAGCAGTACTTATTACTGTGAGTGAGTTTATGACTGACTCGTCTTTACGATTTGCACTTTGATTAGAGATTTTTGTCTCTTTCCCCGAACACTGACCTTGCATTCTTTTCTTCAGTGAGAGAAGAAGAGAAACATAGGCGGCAACGAGGGATATGGCGGGTACCCAGTCAGCCACAATGACTAGTGGGATTGCGCCGAGTGGGCGGCTAAGCAAGCACATCCCGTATGGCGATAAAAGGAAGGTTTGTCACTAAACAGAAGCCCCGAAATAAAAGTGGCCCAGATCAGAAAGCCAGAGATCCACATGGACGTTGATATTATCACAGTCGCGTTTGGTGAACTGTGTTCTGTATTGAACGGGAGACGTGACGCACTTGTAGCGGTCATAGGCGATGGCGTCAAGTAGAAGGACTGACGCGTACACCTAACTGTAATTAACCAGGAGATAACTGACTCATAGTGGGAGACCAAACAGCCATTTGTGGAATACTATCCCGATAGCATCAACTGGTAAGCAAATTATATCCACTCCAAAGTCGGCGATTGCCAAGGAAGTCGTTTAGATCTTGAAATTAGACGAAAAAAGTTAATTCTTTCCTGTACACAGAATAATGAACACATTTCCACTTACTGACACTGTGGCTAGCACCACGAGGATGGAGTATATCACAACGTCTGTTGCAAGTAAATAGGTGCGTTTTCTCCGTAAAACTCGATGGTAAGGCCGCATTCTCTGTTTGGTGCTTATTTGTTTTCAGTTCAATCCTTTTATGGGTGTATAGAAAATGATGCTTTGATTTCCAACTTAGTTTATATTCTGGAGATATCTGTAAATAGCGAATCTCCAACACGATAATTGTATAATGTATCGTTATTGATATAAGAGCGCGCTGCTTTGTGGATGTTATTACGGTTCTTACACGAGCATGAACTATCAACATTAGCAATTTACTTTTAGAGTGACAAACGATTTCGAATGTTATTCGGTCGCAGCAATGGATTTGTTCAGCAGTGCTCGACTGTTGCCCATTACAATGAATTTCTTGGTGAAAAGCATAGGCTTTGTTTCACGAGATTGTGGGTACTAAAACACAACCATCCATTTGAACGTATGGAATCTCGCAATTCTGCACACTGCACTGCTGAGCGTCTGAAACACCTGGTGGCTCTTGGATGCCCCAAAAGCTAGTTTGCTACCAAAAACGAAAGTTGAGGTCAAGGGCCTCGAAACAGAAGACTGAATGTTCACAAACCTGTAAGAACTTCTTTAAATCTACTGTTACGAACCAATATATTTTATCGCTTTTCTCTCAAGTTCATATATGTACATGGTGTATCTGTGATATCATTAGTCATACCCCCTTCTTCCTACAGGCTATCATCATGGATGAGTCTAATTACCCCATTGGTAACCTGGCCCATTGGCGTGACTGAGATACATAGACAATCAAAAAGACAATCATAGATTACATAAACAAAGGCTTGTTTCCTGCAAGAGAGAAGCGGTCAACAGTTTTCAACGATGCCGGCAAGACACGATGTTCCAAAAATATCAAATCCGTATCGCTGATCAGTATTTTTAATCCATAATATTTGTTGTAAATTCGTCATCTAGAGAATGAGGTATCTCAGTCACGCTATAATTGTGATTGTTCATATGAGCACCATGAGGATCTTGAAGTACATGAATTCATACGGCCCCTAGCCCCGGGTTAAGCGGAATTAGACACAAGTTACGAAACGTAACGCCATAGATCTTGCACGCTACGCTCGTATTTTACTATCAGCATGCGATATGTATCGCCAAATTTGAGAAACTTTGGTGGTGCAGCTTCTAGAACCAGCTATGAATCTAGCGTTGTATGATGATTTGTGCATTTGGGAGTCCAGTATATTTTCGGTATGTCGTTATGATTGGTTGGAAAACAAGTACTTCTTTCCCTGAGAAAGGTTTTGTGATTGTTGAATAAATCTTCCAGAGTAAATGCAGTTAGGGAGTAAGTAGACTTATTTGATGATGATGTGTTTACACTCAATTCTTTAACCAGCTCCTTGTAATAGTAATATTTACATATGAATGTTATATTATTTGGAGATTTGTCTGCTGAGACTATGACGAATTTACTCTGGAGATTTGATAGAACTGTCTTTCCATATTTATTTTCTTCTGGAGTTAATGTCTGTTTTCTGGAATTTTAGTTGACGCAACTCCAATTCAAGTTTATGGCATTCCTTCTCCAATTCTGTCACTATTACCGGTGTACAAGGTGTAGCTGACGTGTGCTCCGCCAGGATTGTTGATACATGCGTCTTCGGTTTGGCGCACTGCACCGCTCTAAAACCGCATACGAAGTAGATTTTGCGCCCTCTATCGGCTATCCCCACAGGGACCAATATTCTAAGCTCACATCAGTCAAACTACTGTCAAACGCAAAACTAATCTATAATTTTACACACAAAAACTTGTAATGATATCGCGGCATCACCACCCCGAAGATGTTTGTTGTTTCTAGAAAGAGAAATTGCCACTGGAAGATGAACATTCGAGACCGATAAATGGACAGTGCCTTCGAAAAGTTTTGGGTGCAGTTTAGTCTCCATTCCCTTTCTGGAGGTGACTCGAGAACCAAGCATGGAGCCATACAGTGAAGTTGTGAGGGCTTTTCAGCTTTTCGTGAAGACAACATTTCAATGGCCTTATATTCACGAAGGGCTCGTAAAACCAAAGAGACACGTAACCCACACTTAGTATCATATCTGAACGCGACGTTAAACCTTAATTCTCTCTCTCTTAGTTTCATTGTAGGGAAAAGGGTGCTCTCTCTCTAAGTTCCATCACAGGGAAAAGGGTGCTATTCACGAACACCTCGCAAATTGAGAGAACTCGTAACTTCCTCTTCAATCGACTCTTAAGGTAAAGATGTACCTCCCGTGAACCCCTCTTAAGGCCAGGAAACACGGTTGCACGGCATATTAGTTCGTGTTACTCAAACTAATAAATAGTTATAAAATTGACAAGTTATAAAATTGACAATTTTGTACCCTACCCCTCTGTACCATTATATCAACCCTCTGTACCATTACATTTTATGACTATTGTAGGCTTTCTTTCTTCCGTAAATATTTGTGACGCGTTTTGGATGATTCAATTATTCATTTATTTCTTTTCAATGCCACCGTATAACATATATTTCTGTTCTCTGTCAGGTACTCTCAAAATTTGTGTAAAATGTTACGGTATTTGTTACTGATTTAATGTAATTTCATATACACCAAAACCAATAACGTTGAGCGTTATGCTAATCCATTAACATTAGATGAGTTGTTTGAGCTGATCTGTCATCACAGCTCCCGAGCTAGCTTATCTAATTCCGCTTAAACCGGTGCTAGGGGCCGTGTGGACACTTCATAGTCTCCACATGAACAGTTGCAATAAAAGCGCGGCTGAGATACTAAGGCTACGTACAAGAATCCTCGGGTATGATTGTTAGGCTACGTACAAGAATCCTCGGGTATGATTGTTAGGTGTCGACGAATACTTTCCTTTAGAGTCATATGGTTGCTTTTTAGTCGCCAGACGTCATCAATTTTCCCACCCCTTGCATATCGCCACAATTTATGTGTTTGTAAAGCTTGTACGGGTCACAGCGCTATTTTTGGACGTTTTGTGGGGGTTATTTCCGTGTAATTTCCAAGATAATCTCGTGCCGACAGAACTGGCGCGCTCTTGAATATGGCCTTCAGGTTTTTAAAAGCTGATTCACATTCATCGGTCCAAACAAATGTTACCCTCTTTCTTAAGAGTTGAGTTAAAGGTTCAGTAATATCTGAAAAATTTGGACAAAATTTTCTGTAGTAACCAGCCATACCCAAGAAACGCATCAGTGGTCTCTTACATGTTGGTCTTGGAAATAGCGAGATAGCACTAACCTTAGAATCTACAGGTTTTACCTGACCCTGACCTACAACATGACCCAAGAATGTCACACGTGCATGTCCAAATTCACTTTTTCCAAAGTTGACTGTCAGTTTGGCGTCACTCAGACGATTGAACAGTGCGCGAATTCTCTGTAGATGATCTTCCCATGTATCGCTGTAGACAATGACGTCATCAATTTAAGTCTCACATCCTTCCAAACCAGAAGTAACACGGTTGATGAGACGCTGAAACGTGGCTGGAGAATTTTTCACTCCAAATGGCATAATGTTGTACTGGAACAGATCCTCCGGAGTGACGAATGCTGATATCTCCTTCGCACGATCTGTCAGTGAAACTTGCCAAAATCCTTTCAGAAGATCAAACTTTGACACGAACTTGGCACTTCCCACTTGATCAATGCAATCGTCAATGCGTGGAATATGGAATGTGTCTGTTTTGGTCAATGTGTTCACCTTTCTGTAGTCAGTACACATCCTGTAACTGCCATCTGGCTTTGGAACGAGGATACAAGGTGAACTCCAGTTATTGTTACTTGGTTCAATGAAGTCATTGTCCAATGAATAATGCATCTCTTTTTTTCAGGTAGTTTTGTTTCTGCATTTTGAGAAATGCTGATATCTCATTCGAACGATATGTCAGTGGAACTTGCCAAAATCCTTCCAGAAGATCAAACTTCGTCACGAACTTGGCACTTCCCACTTTATCAATACAATCGTCAATGCGTGAAATAGGGAGTCTGTCTGTTTTGGTCAATGTGTTCACCTTTCTGTAGTCAGTACACATCCTGTAACTGCCATCTGGCTTTGGAACGAGGATACAAGGTGAACTCCAGTTACTATTACTTGGTTCAATGAAGTCATTGTCCAATACATACTGAATCTCTTTCTTCAGGTAGTTTTGTTTAATGGGATTCAAACGATATGTGTGCTTTGAAATTGTATCAGTCCGAGTAGGAATGTCGGGAAACAAATGTTCATATTGACTGAGCAGATTTCGAAGTTCTTTCGGACGCGCTGGTTCAAGATGACACAACTTGGAATCCAAATTAAGTAGAATGTCAGAGTTCTGTAATTTCGCCGCTGTCATGGGCTCTTCACAAGTTTCATTATTATCAGGATCAGAACTAACTACACTTACAGAATGTACAGTACTGTTAGTGCTATCTCTGTCTATGTATAACTTTAACATATCTACATGACATAACTGTTTCTTTTTACGCCTGTCAGGAGTCTGAATTACATGATTAAGGTCACTTAATTTCTTTTCAATGACATAAGGACCACAATTCAAATGGACTGAAGCCTAAAGACTATTGAATAGACTCTCTAACAGCAAACAATAACAAATGTATGCCTTCATCCCAGTCTTTCTCAGTGTCAAAACAATAAGTTCTAATCATGTTATTTAATATCTGGTGAAATCTTTCTAGTGCGCCTTGGCTTTCAGGGTGGTATGCAGATGATTTGTACTGCTTTATTCCCAATTCATGCATGACTTGTTGAAGGATTCCTGACATGAAATTAGATCCCTGATCACACTGAACAGACTGGGGTAGGCGGACAAGTGTGAAAAACGTAACTAAGGCCTTACAGTTTTTGCCTTAATATTCCGTAACGGAATGGCCTCAGGGAACCTGGTTGAAGCACACATGATTGTTAACATGTATTGATTGCCTGACTTTGTTTTTGGTAATGGACCAACACAATCTATAATCACCCTACTAAAGGCTTCCCCAAATGCAGGGATTGGTTGTAGAGGGGCCTTCGATATGGTTTGGTTTGGTTTTCCTACCATTTGACATGTGTGGCATGACCTACAAACTCCCGCAACATCTTTCTTTAAATTTGGCCAATAGAAATGTTTTAGAATTTTGTAATATGTTTTGTTAACACCTAAATGGCCCGAAAGAGGTGTTTCATGGGCTAGTCGTAGGATATCTGAACGGTATGACTTTGGTTAGTCATATTTCGTCCCCGAGGCCCGCCCCCTGTACAGACCTTTTGGTCTTTGATATATGTTGGCATTTGTGGGAAGTTGATGCTGGGTGGACATCGGGCCTTACAGACGAGTCTTCTGTGTTAAATGCCGTCATTTTCATCTGACGACGACACAGTTCACCATTTCAGAGTGTACGAGTTGTCACAGCGAAACAGCTCACCAATTACCAATATACGAGTTGTCAGAGCATTTCCATCATCGCTCTCTAGATTTGTATCTAATACCGCTTATGCCGGTGCTAGGGGCCGTGTGGTCATATCATCCAAGTTGCCACATGAACAGGTACAATAAAAGCGTACCTGAGATACAACACATATCACGAATCGTTAGATTCTTGGTATGTGCTTTAGAATAGGTTAACCAGAAGACTATTCTGTGAAGTCATGTGACGCAGTCAGTATGTCGGCACCTCTTCCCACTTCCCTTATATGTGTTGTAATTTTTTCCTGTATATGGCGAGATTCTGCTGGTGGACGTTTCGTCCCCGAGGCCCGCCCCCTGTACAGACCTTTCGGTCTTTGATATATGTTGGCATTTGTGGGAAGTTGATGCTGGGTCGACATCGGGCCTTACAGACAAGCCTTTTGTGCTAAATGCCGTCATTTTCATCTGACGACGATACAGCTCACCAATTCACAGTGTACGATTTGTCACAGCGAAACAGCTCACCAATTACCAATATACAAGTTGTCAGAGCATTTCCATCATCGCTCTCTAGGTTTGTATCTAATACCACTTATGCCCCGGTGCTAGGGGCCGTGTGGTTATATCATCAAAGTTGCCACATGAACAGGTACAATAAAACCGTACCTGAGATACAACACATATCACGAATCGTTAGATTCTTGGTATGTGCTTCAGAATAGGTTAACCGGAATACTATACTGTGAAGTCATGTGGCTTTGTCAGTATGTCGGCACCTCTTCCCACTTCCCTTATATGTGTTGTAATTTGGTTCCACAATCTGATACTTAACTGCCCACTCATCATCAGGTGACACATCTGGCGGTCGCTATTTGCGCATAAGAACACCATTCTTACAAAAGTAACACAGGCTCTTGAGTTACATCACACTCATCTACTGCCCTGTCAAACAACTTGGAAATGTCCTTGTCACTATGCTGTTCATTAACCAACTGTGATTTTGAAATTTTGTCATTAGAACATTTCAATTTGCTATCCAAATGTGGCTTATCAGCCTCATCATTTAAACATACAAAGGTGTCGGCCAAACAAACGTCATCGATGACGTCATCTTTAAGAGACTTTTCCGACTCCTCAGCCAATTTACTCATGGCTCTAGTAACTACACAAGCAGGATATAAACCTTGAATTTCGTCTTCAACTGGATCATGGATCTGATCCAAACAAGGCTTATCAGTTACAATCGGGTTAACCCCGGCCTTATCTCCCGCAAGATCATTGCCAAGAAGTAATTGAACACCCTCAAATGGTAAACTACCTTTAATACCCACCGTAACAGGTCCAGAAATCAAGTCGGAAGACAGATGAACGTTATGGAGCGGAACGGGTGTATAATTTACAGAATCTACCCCTTTAATCAGGACATTACTGCCTGCAGATGAAGAATCAGAAAACGGCAAAATATCTGCCAACAAAAGAGACTGGGACGCGCCCGTGTCTCGCAAAATCTTCACAGGAGTAGCATTAGAAAAATCACTTGAAAGTGGCACAAAACCATTGTGGATAAATGGTTCAAAAATCTCCATAACAGGATTTGAAAAACTGTCAACCTTATCCTTGATAGAACTAATAGGAACAGTGTCCCTGGCCATCTTAACGTCATATAAACTATGAACGTGACTAACCCGCTTGGGCACAGATCTTGAAGTAAGGAAACCACTGGGCTTTTGAAAGGCTTGATCTTGTTGTTTTCTTTTCAATTTAAAACAATGAGCCATTAAATGGTCGTCTCTCTTACAATAGCTGCAAACGGGAGACTTATTTTGAGTGTTAAAAGTGGGTGACTGAGACTTTGTGTTTGACATTTGACGTTTGTAACTGGGGTTAAAAGTTTTAGGCCCCGAGAAAGAACTGGGTTTGTTACCTGAGAGATTAGACAGGAATGAACTTGGCTTTGCAGCACTGACAATTGATAATTTGTTTGTCAGAGCGTAGTCTATAGTGTTGGCATTCTTTTCATCAAGAAATGTTCTAATATCACCATGGATACACCTTTTAAATTCCTCTATCATCATAAGCTGTCTAAGGTTTTCAAAGTTGTCAATTCTAACCGAGGCATACCCTCTATCAAATTACAAGCGTCTGGTCCGTCATTCATAATTCAGCCGTCGTCCATTAGAGAATATCCGCGTCCATAATCCAAAGACCTATTCCATTTTCCACATAACAGTATTAGCACCAAATTCAAAAGACAATCATAGTATACATAAACATAGGCTTGTTTCCTGCAAGAGAGAAGCGGTCAACAGTTTTCAATGATGCCGGCAAGACATATCAAATCCGTGTCGCTGATCAGTATTCTTAATCCATAATATTCGTTGTAAGGTCGTCATCTAAAGAATGATGTATCTCAGTCACGCTTTGATTGTGACTGTTCATATGAGTACCATGAGAATCTTGAAGTACATGGGTTCATACGGCCCCTAGCCCCGGGTTAAGCGGAATTAGACACAAGTTACGAAACGTAACGCCATAGATCTTGCACGCTACGTTCGTATTTTACTATCAGCATGCGATATGTATCGCCAAATTTGAGAAACTTTGAGTGGAGGCGCTTGGAGGAATAGCCCTGTTTTATAAGTTTCTGCAACAGTGTTTTGTGACGTTGATTGAAATCGTCACAATTAACACAGGATCTAGCAAATGCTACTAGGCGAGATATGTATACGCCATATGCAGGTCCCACTGGAATATTACTGTCCAGAAAGGGATAGTTTACGATGTGGAAATTGTAATCATCTCTTTTGTCATAAAGTCGACGAGAGAGAATGCCCGCTTCATTTTTGTACAGATATAGATCTAAATATGATGTGCCTGTAGGGCTAGTTTCCTTCAAATCCAGGTGGTGGATATATATCCTTCACTGCGTCATTTATATAGCGATTATCCACAGCGAGAAGATCGTCTGTATAGTGTTTGGTGAATGAGAAGGAATGGGCTTTGAATGGATCGGCTTTTAAAAGCGCCTGCATATAGTCATATTCATAAGAGAACAGATACAGGTCAGCCAACAGGGGTGCGCAATTAGTACCCATTGGAATACCTATATGCTGTGGATATATTGTGTTGCCACAATGTTACCAGCTGATTTTGCAATTCTAATTTCTTTATTTCCAAATCATCAGCTGTTTCCTCAGTTAAATCAAAATCAGTTTCATCCCAAAGTTGTTTGCTAACAAAATGTTTAATAATGAGTTTCTTAATTTCTAACTTTCTCAAAGATGTTTCAAATTTAATTTGTAGGAATTTACACAGCGCGAACAAATCCGCTTTGCGTAGTTCGTTAAATTCCTCCTGACTAGCCTCTGAGGCAAACTGTGCTGGGTCAAATGACATGCTGATAATATACTACTCCCTGACTTCACAAATTCAGACAATGTATCAGTTTAGAACTATGTTGCAAAAACAGATCAACCTGCAAGCTGTAATGTAAACAATGCTCGCGGACAGGCCTCCAATTTCTGTTACGTCATAAACGATAATAGAAAAAACGTTACAGAAAACTTTTGTGAAGTCAAGGATTAACAATCAAATATTTATTTACAATACTAAAATCATATACAAATTAAGGTCAATACAGCAAATAAATGAGAAATATAGTCTTACTGTTCAATGCTACACCGGTGTAGATTTCACAGTCCGTACTGACGTGCAAATCTCTATACAGTCCGTGCCGCACAAATCGCTATCTCTATACAGTCCGTGCCGCACAAATCGCTGTTCTGTATTTTGATAGTCCAACACCCTGTTGTCCAGTTTCCGACAGTTCAATCACGTAGATAACACAGCGCCAAGAGTCAATTCACAGGAATATACAATCCAGCAGTCCGTAATTTCAGACAAAGGTAAGACAGTATAATGCACCCACAGAAAAGCCGTTTGAATTCCCTCCTCGATCACTGAATGTTGGGCTATTTATACTCTATGAGGCATTCGAGATAATTCTACAAATCACGAAGTTTCCAGAACACATAGCTTTGACGCATGATCTGACCCAGATACAATCCACAACAGCTTCGAGAAAACTCCATGAGTATAAGCACATAATAAAATGTAAACAAGCTTACGTAGCTCTATTATTCGAGAAATATCCACAGTGTCTAATAATAATACCATGACAT
>JAVTVY010046737.1:0-22540 GCA_036873755.1 Hanleya hanleyi
GTGAGTGTACTTGATACTCCCGTAATGTTTTCTTTTGTGTTTACGAAATTGCATGTTCATGATTTGAAATGTCCAAACAGTACTGAAAAATATGTTGTTGTGTCGGTCAGTCGATGGTATAAATATACAGCCTGATTTACCTAGAGCAGACAATTTTGGAACTCCGTCTCGAGGAAATGTATCAGAAACTTTAGGTCTAAATTTAACGTTTAGGGGCTGTCTTTGTTTGTCATTTGGCCATCGTCTGTACCACCTTTGATGTCAGAAGTCTGGAATAAAATCTTCAACTTCGTAACAACTTGATGACGACTTTCTTGATGGAATTTCTTGAGGCAAAAGATACAGGGCTATGAACTTCTTTCAGACTGCTGTAAAGACCCAGCAGCGAACTCGCAAGCTAGTTCTGGGTACATGTAAAGTTGCCCGGTCGCCCTAACCAAGCCAGGCTATCATCTTACCGGCACGAAAGCCCGGGTTAGAACTATAATATCAACATCTTGACGACCAAAAAGTTTACAGTATGTTAATCGAAACCACATATCATATACATGTAGAAATATAGTGCCAAACAAGCGCTTGATGGAGCCCCACAGAAAGTCTCCATCATGGAGCAGTATCCGTTGATAGTTTTCATAATCGTCCAATAAAAATGATAACATTTAGATTGTTATATTCATGCAGAAATGTGGCAAGCAATTATACTCGGAGAGAAATAAGCAAACTGAACAATGGAAAATCATCTACAGTAATATATTCTATATTCGGGTAATGGGATTGATAAAATACAGATCTGTGCAGTTTGATTACCGCTCATAAATACATAACAAAAATACACCCACAGTCGGTAAAATTGAATAACAAAGGGCACTTCATTGAATAATAACAATAGGATACAAAATATGGGCAACGATTTGGTGCAAGACTCACGAAATATAATTGACAAAGGATCTGCTGCAAGTTGTATTGTCAGTCTTTTGTCCAGGATATTACCTTTTCAATGGGAGGTCTTATACCAAAGCCTTGCCAAAATATGACCCGGTATTATTAAGTAGCAGCCGTAACGCTAAGATTCAAGTAGACCGCCACTTCATTGAATAGATATGACACTTACCGGCATCGATTGCACAAGAGGCGGATTGACTTCAAAGACGGAATAATCCGATATCCATGATTAATCAGTCCTGTCCGTATTCTGCTAGTCGACCAAGAGAATAGGGGTCCCAAAATGTAAGCAATGCTAACCCGCATTCGCCAAGGTATACGGGACAGATGCAGCACACTCGCAGACGGCGCCATATTTAATATGTCTGCCGAAAATCTAGTGGGTCAAACGTAAACCACTCTTGTCCACTCAAAAAACCGTACGCGAAAGATAAAATCGTTCGCGAAAGAAACATACTTTCGCAACATACGTTCGCGAAAGAAACTTCCATTTGCGAAAAAAAAATTGCTCTCGCTAGATAGCATTGTCGATGTTTCGCGCACGCTTTCGCGTTACTTTCGTGAACGGTTCGCGAAAGAAGGGGAACTTAATTGCTGGCTGTAGTGTATTTTTGTAATATACTGTTACTTGAAGTCCTCCCATTTTCACATCTATCTGATCACTGTCGTGTAGCTGTGAAATTTAAGTCAACTATAGCTGTGAAACTTAAGTCAACACCCGTGAATCCTCCTAGCTCTACAAAAACACCCATCAGAAATAAACACCCCCCAAAAAGCAACATACACTTTAAATATATCTCGACCACTACTTCAAAAGATGATTACTTATCTGCCATCAAATCACCAGAAATTTCATGCTTAGCTAATAGTTTTCTAATGAGCAGTTATACATCTTCCTTAGAAAATATATCATTAGCAGTTTCTGACTTCCATCACATTTTGACTACTGCTTCAAATCAATGTCTGAAACTAAAATACTTAAACAAGCAAAAGCCTAAAAAACGCCGCTGGCGTGATTTTGACTGTAACGAGCATCGATCAGTTATGTTCAAAAGTCTCGCAAAATGTAAAAAGTACCCATACAAAAAGCAATATATAACAGAATACTACAAACACAGAAAAGCTTATAAAAAGTTAACAAAATTCAAGGAACGTCAACATAGGTTAAAAGTTTTAGATAAATTAGACAGCCTTGCTTCAACAAATCCCTCTGAATACTGGCGACTTATCCGAACATTAACAGAAGACAAATCTCAATCAGAAGACAGTAATATTGACATTGATACTTGGCAGGATCACTTCACCAAGCTTAATACAGACACCACAAACAACAATAAATTTCATTCTGATATTCAGTCATCTTTATTTGACCTTCAGCAGAACAGTATATTTAATACAGAAATGAACAAAAATATATCAGCAACTGAGTTCCTAGAAGCTGTACAAAAACTAAAAAGACATAAATCTAGTGGCCCTGACTGCATATCGAATGAAATGCTCAGCTGCTCTAGTAACTGTTTTATTGATCACTATCTAAAGCTATTTAATTTAATATTTGATTCTGGCATTTTCCCCCCGGCATGTTACCAGTCTTACATAACCCCTCTTCATAAAAAGGGAGATAAATCTGCCCCGAACAATTATAGAGGTATAGCTCTTGGAAGCTGCCTTGGTAAATTGTTCCTATCTATAATCAACATGAGAATAACAAAATATTTGGAAAGCAACCACCTTCTTCATGATGCCCAATGCGGATTTCGGTCTGACTACAGAACTACGGATAATATTTTTATTCTCCGAACATTGATAAATAAGAATAAAACTCGGAAAAGAAAATTATTCGCGTGCTTTGTGGACTTCTCCAAAGCCTTGGACACTATCTGGAGAACAGGTCTCTTTTATAAACTTTTAAAACATAACATTAATGGCAAAATCTTCAACCTAATGCAAAGCATGTACATTTCTACTCAGTACATTGTTAAAAGTAACGCATCTTTTTCGGATCCGATTCCATCGAGTAAGGGTGTAAAACAGGGCTGCAACTGTAGTCCAGTTCTCTTTAACCTGTACCTAAATGACTTGCACCATTATCTATCAGACGAAACTGCCCCATGTGTCCAACAGGAAAGGATTAATCATCTGCTTTTTGCAGATGACTTAGTGATGTTATCGACCAGTTCCAGTGGTCTCCAGCAAAACCTTGATAACCTTCAATTGTTTTGCTCAGACTGGAAGCTGACAGTAAACTCTACTAAAACTAAAATAATGATATTCAATAGTACTATTCGGAAAAGTCAAACTAACTATACATTTTTATATGATTCACATTCAGTTCATATTGTATCATCATATACATACCTTGGAATAGTCTTCACATGTAATGGCAGTTTTAGCTCAGCTATTAAAATAAAAATAAGTCTTTAAGAGCCTGGTTTAAACTTCGCTCCAATATTGCTTCTTCAAATAACACAGCTATCCGGACTCTTGTTAAACTTTAGGCCACACAAAAAAAAATATATGGTTCTCGAGCACCGCCCGCCTCACTGAAAAATCGGCCGCTAGAAACGTTTTATCCTGTCCTATTATCATTGAAATATGTGTGAAAATAATTCTTAGTCCATGGAACAAAGCTTGCGACAAGGAAACCAATTTGATCCAGATCGGAAAAATGAAAAATGCGACAGACTTGTTTGGCACATGGACTAGTAAAGGGAGATAATTTCATCAACTTCCTACTATGCGCGGTAACCTTCTGCGCACCTCGTGTATCTACCGGATGTTGAATGTTGGCATGAAAGATGGAAACCGGGAGTTCTCAATTTTGTCTCCACGATTGGATATCTCTACGTCGATTATATCTAGTCATGTCTGCATTAGTTTCGCTGACAATCGTCCGAAAGGGGGCTGCTATATGTCCGTGGACAATATGCCCGGTATTAGATTCGACAACCGTCAAAGAATTTGTGAACTTGGCCTTTGTTGGCGAAGGAGATTTTGACTGTGTGAACGTGCCAGAGGAGTTGAAATCTGAAACAATCGAGCGCGTGTTGCGCAGTCAGGTTCTGCTGATATCGAAAAGTATTCATACATGTATACTGTCACATTCCGTGATGAATAAATGTAATAAATGAGATACATGTAGTTTCTGCTTCAATCAGAGTTTGGGTGAAAAATTGTTCGTTCAGTTCGAATAAAAATTGAAAGTTTCAGATTTCCTGAAATCAGTAGTCCGGTCTTGTCAGTTGTCAATGAAGAAACAACAGCATCAGGTGTGACCTTCAGTAGAATCTCAGAAAGATTCAGACCATTTCCTCATCGAGTTACTCATCAACATGCATGACATAGGAACCTGTGAAAATACAGATATCTTTTATTTATTTTAGAGATAAATAACATCTTCGAAAAGCACTGCTACATGTACACGTACAGAGGAATTTTGAGGAAAAAAAAACCCCTGCCTCCCTCACCACTTTTTGGAAAGTCATGGCCTGAGAACCAATTAATTAACTTTGTGTGGCCTTATAATAGTGTAATAAAGCCAATCAATTCCTATGCCTCTGAAATCTGGGGAAATCAGGCATTTAGCAAGAAACCAGATTTACTTGATAACTGGGATAAACTTATCTCTAATGTATCAACAATAAAAATATGCAAGTCCATTCTACAATTACCAAAGAAAAGCAGCAACCTTGGTTCATTAGCAGAGTTGGGTGTCTACCCCCCGAGCATTGATATAATAATTAGCATGATGAAATACTGGCTTAGATTGGAGCAAATGCACCCATCCCGCACACTGTACAAAGCATATCTGGCTGACAAAACACTCGGAAAGTACAGTTGGTTTTCTACTATCAAACATATTCTTCAGTCACTGAATCTTTCATGCTACATAGATAAGTTTCGTCCATCAAATAACACAATCAAGAAAACACTTAATGACAAATTACTTAGGATGTTTGACAATATTTTCTCCGAGTACGTGTCTCGAGACAATAGCAAACTCAGAACATACAGCAAAGTCAAAACTAAACCTGCATTCTCGCCATATCTTGATTATATTAAGGATGCTACATTGCAAAAAACACTTACTTTTCTTAGACTGAGTATTACTAACTTAGAAATTGAAAGAGGACGTTATTCTAAAACACCCTTATCTGAACGACTTTGTAAAAACTGTAATCTTAATAAAATAGAAGATGAATGGCACTTTGTGTTAGAATGTCCACTTTATAGTAAACAACGTCGTGACACCATGCAAACTATAATGCAAAAGCATCCACCTGCTCTCTCTATGACTCTACAAGATATATTCCATATATTTCTAGACCCCCCTTTCAACCTAGCATATACAGTGTCAAAATTTATCAGCTATTGTATCTCTGTAAGATCTCCATAGGTCCACATTATATACATGTATACACATGTAGTTCATAATACATGCCTATCTATCCTTATATCTTGATTAAACTCATCGACTTAGATTGTTCATAGTACATGTATAGCTTATATGGCCTTATCTTGATTATAAACTCATCTCAGTTTGTTAACACAAATACTATTATAACTTGCTTTATACAACTTCCTGTATTGTAACATGATGAACAAACCAGTGCTAACATGTAACCTTTTTCATACTGCCTACATATAGGCCTACCACCAGTTTACATTGTCAGTATTTTATTTAAACAATTTGGCGCCTTGCATGTACCATATTAGTTTCATACTATATGTAACTATTTGTGCATTGTACCTTGCCTCATGAGGGCTGTTTGTTGTTATTCTTTCGGTACAATAAAATTGAATTGAATTGAATTGAATTGATACACTTGGAGGGAATGTTTAAGAAAAAGGAAAGATCGATTTTTTGGGGGTATATTTATTGATTTTCATGATTTGCTGGAAATAATTATGCATGGACATCGGCCGTCCGATATCCTACAGGCCAGGCTGCTGTGGGGAGGGGGTGCTGATTTGGTTTCAATACGGTGAATCATTCTAATCATTACTGTACTGTAATTGTTCTGCTCAATCTGTTGGGCGCTGTGATTAGCTAAATAAAGAAGTCTGAAGTCTGAAGTCCCATGATCTAACGGTTACAATGCTGTCTCCCAGTCGCCCCCGACTCGGTGGGTCAGTCGTGGTCAGGCAAGGATCGAGACTGGGCCTGCTCCCATTCGCCTGGCGGAGGGCGCATCGAGCCGGGATTTCGGCCAGGGGATCATTGCACGAAACTTGCGTAAGTTACGATCGACGTAAGGACTTGCGCCAGTCTTAAGGTAACACTACGCTCCACACTGCACGCGTGTCATGAAGCGAACTTAGCGTGAACGTAACTCTTCCGAAAACTTTGCGCAACGCATGCGCACACCTGCATAGCAACGTGCCGCTCTTTTATGTTTGGAGGTCAAATATGTCTCGAACACGTTTTGGCGGGAAATTGAAAATATGCTGTCATCTGCTTTTGGGAAGTCATGGCTTCGCCTATCAGTTGTGCAAGTGGTGAAAACAAATAAGGGGAAGAGGAAAGAACACAAACTTTAGTGATTTGGAGGTGGAAATATTGGCGGATGGCGTGGAGAGTAACAAGGCGCTTCTTTTTGATAAATTTTCCAACACGGTCACCCTCCAGAAAAAGAACCTTTGCTGGAAGAAATGATAGCTTGGTGGCAAATTTCCCCCTTAGACGCAAGTTGTCTTGCTATAAAATATATATTTGATGTCAGCTGAGCATTAATTCATATAATTGTTCGTTGGCGCATTAGCGAAAAATTGGTCACGGCTTACGTAAATCTATTGTTCGGTTAGGGACCGTTCAAAATTTATCGGGGGGGGGGGACTGGTGCTGCATTTCAAGGGCGGGGAGGGGGGGGGGCAGAAGTTTTGTTGTTGTAAATATTAATATTCATGTAACTGTTTTATTGTTTCTCTCGTTGAATTTCTCTTATAGTTTGTACCCTACCTTTAACTAGTGTCGGTACAATACAATCTTGTGGTTCGGGTGGGGGGTGCTTTTCTTACAAGTCCAATCAGGGGGGTGGTTACACACAGTGACACCGAGTATGGTGGGATTGATTCAAATTGCATTTTTTTGTCATGATTATGATATGTCCAATGTACAAATGTAGCTGTCATTTGCATGCTTTGAATTATTATTATTATTTTTTATTTTTTTTAAATAATATACCGTATACTGTATTGACTTCTGTGAATTTGCTTCTCAGTTGCGAAGGGGAGGGGGGTCTTGAATTTTATAGCTCGTGGGAGTGTCAGAACCTTTTTAGGACTCCCAGGAGGCGGAGTCAAGAACTTTTCGAAATAACTTGAGAGGCATTAAAATTTATTTTAGATATTTTTCAATGCAGCCCCCCCCCCCCAAGCTCGTCCCCAAAGACGAAGATTTTTGACCGGTCCCTTACGATGTTAATTTTTACATAACCATAGACCATTAGCATGCCTTCAAACAACACTGTACAATGAATTTCCGGAAACATTCAGGTGAACACGCGGGGAACGTTTTCAAATAGAAACCAGAAAGTCTTCACTTAAACTTCAGACATAAAATATCGCTGAATATCGTCAAACCTTAATTCTCTCTCTCTCTCTCAGACGACCTTGAACGATTGTTCTTCACTTTGTGGACTAAGATTTGTGATGGCTGTACAACCAAGAAACGGTTAAAGTGATCTGCATAGTCTGTACGTTTATGGTATACGTATTAATACAAGAGCTACAGCACTGATCAGAGTATTTCACCCTGATGGTTTTTACGCGGTGAATTTGTAGATACGAATCGTGGACATGAATCGTCAACGAGAGGCCTCCCTTGCACCCGATTGTTTTTTTCACTTCTCTGGTCACTAGGCCTATTATCAACTGTAAAATTCCAGGCAAAGTTCGGATGGAAATTAATTAAATATTATTTTTTTATTCATTTAATAACAAAATGGCTTTTGAAAAAGTAAAACGAAGTGTTCTGGTCTGAGATATCCTGCATGATGGGCTGAACATGCTAGACATGTTCGATATGCAGAATTTTTTTTTGTTACAGTGGGTAGCTAGATTAGTCAACCCAGGGTTTGAACTCTGGAAAAAACATCTGGTCCTTTTATTTTAACCAATTTGGAAACAATTATAGCGTCTTTGAGAGTTCTGTCAGCAGTAAATTATTTGCTGAATCAGAAAGGATCAAATCTTCCTTTTGGAGAAACGCATTAAGTAACTGCTAGATAATAGTCCGGGAGCAGGTCGAAAAACCTGGAAATACAGTCCACCTAATGTTTTTTGATGGTTTCTATATCTTTTCGATGCGCTGATCACGAAACCGCATGATGCCACCTTGGCATCCTTGGGGAAATCGAAATATCCAAGATGGCCGCCATGAGGCATTTCCTGGTTATTATGTCATGCTGAATTGTCGCATGGATGATCTCGATAGCTGATTGTGATATATTTGACTATAAATTTGGTATAAACTCAATCATTACATACGTCGCACAACAATTTGGCGAAAACAAACAAGAATAACAGGAAAAATTATTCAATATGGCTGCCGTTGACCCTTTAAAATATGCCCGTCTCTTTGAAATATAAAGCGTTGAATTTATTGGTTACCTCAATCACCCATGGCTTTCAAAATGCTGATATATATGGCATATTTCCCAATGTCCGTAGACCATAGGGTACACCAGGGTGCGGGTGCACCACAGGTGTGTGCGCATGCGTACGATGACATCACTTTCGAGCTCCGAGCTCAGACTGCAAGAGCTCCGAGCTCAGGCTCCAACAGCTCCGAGAGCTCCAAGAGCTCCGAGCTCCGACATTGAGGCATGCCCAACGCCCGTCTTAACGCAAGAGCTCCGAGCTCCAACAGCTCCGAAAGCTCCAAGCTCCCAACACATCCATGCGTACATCCAAATGCGCCCTAACATCAGGAAAACAGCCATGGCCATCTATGAACAGTATAGCCTGCTGCCGCTTGAAATGAAAAGTGACCCCACGCACAGGTCCATCATGAAGAACAAGCTCTTGTGTGACCTTAACGCTCTAGCATATAGCGTCATTGGAAGAGGATATGGGGTTACCGCCCACCAAGGCCCTGGAAAATAAGCAGAATGCGCGAACAACTGTTTCAGAACATGCTGTCTGACAACGATATCCTGGACTGCTCGATGACGCTTAGGCTAAGAGCGATTCTGACCGAAGATTGAACTTTCTCAAACTATAGCTTCTGATTGGAGAAGAGCTTACGGAATTGTAAACATACCCAACGCGGCTATGATGTGCTGGTGGGGATAATAAAATGATTGACCTGGCATTCTTGTTGTTCTCTCATCTTTTTACACAATGGCGTCAATGCGTTATGCTAGAGCGTTAAGTTCACCCAAGAGCCCTTTTCCCACAATTCCCGACCTGCGCATGTGTGACATCGTCTATAAAGCACGTACCTTTGGACCTCACACCCCCATTCCTACTGTTGCAGAGCCATGACGGAGAGCCATTCCTATGCGACTCGCATTTTACAGCATGCTATTGTGAATTCACTCACGGGTTTACCGAGCAGTGGTTCGGTCCATGTTTGGAGATGGCGAGGACAACGAGGGGCGATGCCAGATCCTGAAAGAGTTCACAGAAGCGGTCCTAGACAGGGTCGACTCGATGGAGAGGTGTGCTATCACCCTCCACTACTGGACTATGACAGCCATTCTTGATGCCCAGCAGTGCTGGCCGTCATAGGCGAGCGGTCGCTCGCGCGCCTCATGCTCGCCTAAATTCCGATTATGGTGAGTATTGAAGCACTCGCCATAATTTGTGCAAAATTTTTTTAGTCAAAGTCCAAATGTGAACCATTTCCACTACCAAAATATTGTTTAGAAGAATGTCCAATTACAGATTAGGGAGACACAAACTATCAAGGTCCAGTGATTTAGTCACAAGCGTGTCAGTTGTTACGTTTCATTCCGAAAGTAAAAGCAATACCGGGTATGTTGTTGCTGTTGTTGTAAATCTACACTTGCCTCATGATGGAGTTCTGTGCTATTTGCACAGTTACTCTGGCCGCAAAAAGCTCTTGCATATTACTTCATATCCTTTGCTTTAAAATGGTGTCAGTTTTATTGAGTTTTGATCAACAACTTTTCAAATGCCGGTCTCAAAAAACATCGTTTGCAGTCATCCATCACAAAGGGAACATGGTTCTATACAAATTCACCAAATTGCGGATTTGAGAAAAATCCGGAAGCGGACTTTGAGAAAAATCAGAGAGCAAACTTTGCAAATAGTTTCTGTAGTCAGTGTTTTTACTCTAATTTGTTATTTATAAATTTAAAATGTCAATTATCATCAGCTACAAAAGGAACCAAAACCTAATAAACACAGAGCTACAAAAGTGATGTATTCTCATTTTACCGATAATAAGAAAATGTTTTCCTGGCTCCCAGAGTCTAATTTGGCAGTATAATTGGGAGTCACTCGCCTAAACATTTCCAAGGAGAGTGACGGTTACTCGCCCATACTCGCCTTACAGCTTTTTGAGGTGAGTGATGGCTAGCTATCCTGCATTTTCCTCACGGCCAGCACTGCCCAGGCTATGGACCACGAGCGCTCACGCTGGAACCAGCGACGGCTCGTTGGCCTCACAATGGTCTTTGTCTTATTGACCCTGACGCTGTGGCAATGACAGTTCTGTCTTACAGCGACAGAAAAGAACAGCTCTTTTCAGAGCCTCCATGTCTTCCAAACGAGAGACGGGTAACTAAGCTCAATGTTCACACACAGTACACACACACGCACGCACGCACACTCACACACAGACACAATGCCATGACTTCGCCATGACTTCCAACAAAAACCATACCATTCGTCATCCAGGACTGATGAGGGACACGTGTTAATCCCTATATGTACAGACACTACCACCACCATCGAGCGTCACTTGCCATTTGGACCACGGATGGTCCTTCTCCACCCCAAACACCTACCTTCACACCCCCCAGAATGGCCGCTTTCGCTACCACTCTCACTGATGACGTCACCAATGACGTTACAGATGACGTGAACATCCCTCGAGTCGTGGATTACACCACGAGAGCTTCAAGCTGACAGCCTACACGGCCTATTAGGACCACGGATGGTCCCACAATCACTCAACAGATACCGCACGAACCCAAAAATGCCTGCTTTTAAGACTACGGCCAGACTGCACATGCGCAGAATGTTGAAACCAGACGACAAAGTAACCCAGTCGGATGGTTTCCCAGGAGATTATAACACATATAAGAGAAGTGGGAAGAGGTGCCGACATACTGACAGTCACATGGCTTCACAGTATAGTCTTCTAGTTAACCTATTATAAAGCACATACCAAGAATCTAACGATTTGTGATGTGTTATATCTCAGGTAGGCTTTTGTTGTATCTGTTCATGTGGCAACTTGGATGACATAATCACACGGCCCCTAGCACCGGCATAAGCGGTATTATATACAAATCTAGAGAGCTATGATGGAAATGCTCTGACAACTCGTATATTGGTAATTGATGAGCTGTGGCAACTCGTACACTGGGAATTGGTGAGCTGTATCGTCGTCAGCGAGCATCACGATGACACCTCTTATGGCCCAATCGATCCACTATTGTTCCGTCGCGACCCCAAAACGTCTATTCAAATAACCTTTTTTCTGCTCATGCGCAGAATGATGTCATTTCTACCTTACAACCCATCCAGTTTAATGCTTCCCCACGAATGCTTCAAACTGATACCTCATACGGCCCAATCGGACCACTATTGGTCCACCTCGACCCAAAAACGTCCCTCCCAGTGCCCATTTTCCCAGCATTCCCTGTCTGCGCATGCGCAGAATGCTGAAAACACACGACACATTAGCCCAGTCGGACGCTCCTTCACGAGAGCTTCACGATGACCCCTCTCACAGCCCACTACGCCAGCTATGGGCCATCTCGATCCCAAAACGTCCATTAAAATACCCTTTTTCTACTGCGCATGCGCAGAATGACGTCAGTTCCACCCCACTACTGTTGAGATAAGTTGGAGGTAGTATTATAAGTGGTATGAAGTATTAATCAATCTATACACCATTTTTTGAGCACTCGTAGACAAAAAATATATAGCTCAATTCCATATAGCGGCCAATCTAAACGATATACAGCGGTCATGTTGAATATGCTGGCGGCCATCTTGGATATTTTGATTTCCCCAAGGATGCCAGGCTGGCATCATCCGGATTCTGAATCTGCATACACAGGAGATATATAATCCACCAAAAAACGTTAGGTGGACTCCATTTCCACGTCAAGGCTCAAACTGGGGTTTGGCTCCCGGACTATAACTCCCGAGACGATACAACACGATTGATCAAATGCAGAAATTCCAGATCAACCGCTTTTTAATAACAAATATTTATTCTGACAATTATCGAGACTCCCCAATAGACCCCGCCTGTACGAACAAAGAAGCGACGTGTGAGTTTATGCTGAGCCAGTTTCGGTACGTTATATGAACTGTCATCTTCACATTTCAAGTTAAATACACTACACTAACGTTCCGTCATTTTCCTTGACCTATATGAACCGGGAAACGCACGTGATGTCATTTTGCCAATCAAGAGAGGCGCTTGCCAACACCTTGCAGCGAGGATTCTCTTTCATGGCTGCCCGTGTGAATTCCAAATATGACAAGTGCTCTCTTAAAAAAGTTGAGTGAAATTTCACTCAAGTAAGAGTGGAAATTCATCCCACTCAATACTTGAGTGAGATTTTCACTCAACTTGAGTAACTCAACTTGAGTTAAATGCACTCAACTTGAGTGACATTCACTCAAACATAAGAGTGGAAATTCATCCCACTCAAGTTGAGTGAACTTGAGTGGTTTTAACTCAAGGTGAGTGAAAAGTAACACAAGTTGAGTTTTTTTTTAGAGAGTGGTGATTGTATTGATGTTACTTTCTTTCGAACAGTCAATCAAATTTGAAATTTTGAAGAGGTCATTTCTGCTAATATGGACCACGGAATATTTATAGAGCTATGACATCACCAAACCCGTATTCTGATCAGATGTGTTATGTTCAGTCAAGGCAATACGTGTAGTGTACTTGGATATGCGAAGATGATGAGCTGTGTGAAGGTGCCTGTGTTTTCTTCCGCATTCCACAGCGGCGAAGTATATCGGAGTCTTGGAGCCTAACGTGATTGGCTACACTCAGAATTCTCTTTTCTGTCTGCGATGTGTATAAATGCAGCATTCACTCCAAGTTAAATGGCATGGCTTCCAACTTGCATCAGATGAGTATTAGCAATCAACAATGGAGAAAACGACCACCTTGGCACTGTACGATAAATATACGGTAATCGAATATGGGTTGTATATGTAGACTATGGCACATATAGTCTTGACACGACAAGGAAAATATTACGATGATTGATGCACTGTCAATTATCAAGAAAGGAAATTATGATGGCAACCGACTGTGGGCTGTGTTAACTGGCTATCTGGCACTTGAAAGCTCTTGTACTTGGCACGTGTTTCGAGGGCGCATGCCTTTGAGAGAAGGAATGCACCAACCGACTGTGGGCTGTGTTAACTGGCTATCTGGCACTTGATAGCTCTTGTACTTGGCACGTGTTTCGAGGGCGCATGCCTTTGAGAGAAGGAATGCACCAACCGACTGTGGGCTGTGTTAACTGGCTATCTGGCACTTGATAGCTCTTGTACTTGGCACGTGTTTCGAGGGCGCATGCCTTTGAGAGAAGGAATGCACCAACCGACTGTGGGCTGTGTTAACTGGCTATCTGGCACTTGATAACTCTTGTACTTGGCATGTGTTTCGAGGGCGCATACCTTTGAGAGAAGGAATGCACCAACCCACTGGGCTGTGTTAACTGGCTATCTGCCACTTGATAGCTCTTGTACTTGGCACGTGTTTCGAGGACGCATGCCCTTGAGAGAAGGAATGCACCAACCGACTGTGGGCTGTGTTAACTGGCTATCTGGCACTTGATAGCTCTTGTACTTGGCACGTGTTTTGAGGGCGCATGCCTTTGAGAGAAGGAATGCACCAACCGACTGTGGGCTATGTTAACTGGCTATCTGGCACTTGATAGCTCTTGTATTTGGCACGTATTTCGAGGGCGCATGCCTTTGAGAGAAGGAACGCACCAAGTGGCTGTGTTAAATGGTTATCTGGCACTTGATAGCGCTTGTATTTGGTACGTGTTTCTAGGGCGCATGCCTTTGAGAGAAGGAACGCACCAACCGACTGTGGGCTGCGTTAATTGGCTATCTGGCACTTGATACCTCTTGTATTTGGCACGTGTTTCGAGGGCGTATGCCTTTGAGAGAATGAACGCACCAACCGACTGTGGGCTGTGTTATATCTGGCACTTGATAGCTCTTGTATTTGGCACATATTTTCAATGGTGCACACCTTTGAGAGCAGGAACGCATCTACCTGTTCGGCAGCGATGGTAAATTTCCTCAGGCCTGTGTGTCAACTGTGCAACCGAGAGGGAGGACGAGAACGAAGGTCCCCTGAAGGACGGAGGCTCCCCTGTCACGAACTCCCCACAGAACGCGGTTTGACGTCTATGCAAACTAATTTGCATTTTTTTTTATATCTCATGTCGCGAGGTGCTATAATTAATTTCAAGTTCTTGATAATCAGTATTATGTTATAAAGGTCTATATTTCTCTATTAAAACGTAATATATCTAACAGGCAGTCTAGACCCCTGCTATACGGACCACTGTATAATGTAATGTAAATATTTTAAACATTTTAGACAGGTAGTCTAAACCCCTGTCTTAGACTCCATCGTTTACACGTTAATTTGTGCACCTACCTCCGCGTTGTACACACCGGTCCTCAATCTATTGAATAATTATTTATATTTTTACATTTAATCATTGTGTTCTTCTTGCTTCCATTCCCTGCAGACTTTGTTCGGTCCGCCGAGCCCTGTTGCTACGCTATACCCCTGTTCCGTTACAGTATATGTTATAAACGCCCATAAAATACGTGGCGAGTACAAACTTTAGATCACCCACCACTCACTGCTCGGCGAACCAACACGGTTGTACCATGTGTGCCTTTTTGGAAAAAAACAATTGGTTTAGATATTGACACATAATCTTCGGTTACCATTTATTACTACCAAAGAAACTAGATTGCAAGCCTTGCAATGAAAAATAATTCACTATATTTACCCGATTGCCATATTATGCTATACATAAATTAAGTATAACGGAAAAGAACAAATGGAAGTATTGCAATGATGAGGTCAAATTTATTTATATTATTTGGCATTAGATCATATCATATAATTATGATTGCCAAGATGGTTATCAGTACATACAAATATGGAGAGCATGGCAATTTATTTATTTTATTTGAACAAGAGTTGAAACTGAGAAAGTATTTCGGCTTCTACATATCTAAACCATGAAAAAAAACTTCTTCGCAGCCGCATATTGAAACAATCTTTTGGTGGATCATCTTCATATGGAAATTATCGTAATATAACGTGGTTATTTGAACGCGAAAATGATTCGAGTGAGAAATATTAAAATAAATCTAGCGACACCGAATATTTTATTGTATTTGCGTATGTTTTTAAATTGTATACCAGAGTAGGTTAGTCCTATCTTTTGTACGAGTTGACATTGCTGACAATATTGTGGTAATTATACGCAACACATTTGTTATTTTGTATTAGATACAATATACTCTCGAATACATTTGTATCATAAGTGATACGAATGTATCTACTCTATATGCATTGTAGTAGACGAAAGAGAACAAAGTTCCTTTTACATTGCAAATATAACAAAAAGTATCGTCCTGAAACAAATATTTATATCATCAGTAGCCGAAAGTATATATACTTATATCAGTTACATTGTTGTATGGTCCGTGTAACCTTGCACAATCCAATTTTAGTTTTTTGTTTTTGGTTTCTCAAAATCAACAATTGAAATTCAATTTTCAATTTTCGTTTTACTTCGCGCAAAAATGGAAATGAAATATTGAAAATTGCATCGACTTGTCCTTTTTTTCGTTATTTTTTTATTATTTTAACTTTGACGCGCCGATGTTAACTGCGCACGCGCAAGGCTTATGATGGGACTTTAGGTCCGCGGAGTAGTATGGGAAGCTGAAATCGGGTTGTTCAGGCAGGTGTGGAGCATAATATGTAAAACCAGTAGGGGGAAAGATAGGAGAGTTTCACTACACTATAGATCCCTGGAGCCAGGCATTCAAGCTAGATTATAATGGGCCAACTGAGCAGGAATGAGTAGGCATTCATGCAGCAGGTGTGAAGCATTATCGGGGTTGATATGGGAGTTTCATTAAAGCAGGGTATAATAAATACGTGGGTACCCTAATCATAACCCCCAAAGGAACTTTTCGCGTCTATGCGTTTGACACCCGCACTCAAAGCGTTGAAGCGTTTTTGGCGCTGAACGTTGACGGGCATCTGAACGCCCCAACGATCCAGGTCCCAAAAATAGAGCATGAAGATTGGACCTGAAGCGTTGAAGCATTCAGACGTCTGTCATCAAACGTGGCGATTGTTTGTTTGTTTAAAATGATGGTTTGCGGGCCGCTTGCCATATACGGATTTCGCCACAGTTGCCTGGCCTGTGGGATATTGGATGGTCGATTTGGAAAATTAATAAATATCTATCTATTTTTTTAAATCGTTTTTTTTTTTTTTTATATATATATTTATTAATTTTTATAATTTATTGAAAAAATTTATACGTAGACATCGACCATCCAATATCCCACAGGCCAGGCAACTGTGATCGCGGCGATGCTTATACTCTTATTGGTATTACATATTTGTTGGCATCTTTATAAGTACTATATTTTAAATCAATAACAAATAGCGGCTGTGTGCATGAATGCGGCTCGCTTTTGTAGCGCTCTAATTATAAACATCTATTTTTAGAAATGAGAAAATCTAAGACTGCATCCTGATTGGCTAAGGCCTCAATGCCAATAACCAATGAGAACAGCGGAATCCTCCAGTCGTTGCCTCAATCTCGAACATTCACCCCCCGAGGTTATTTTGAATTAGCATGTCGGTATCCCAAGCCGGTGGTTTTTGCTTTGAGTGTCGATGTCGATTTCAGCCTGACATTAAAATTATGCCAGCGATGTCACATCTCAAACCGTGCAGTGTAGTGGATTGGCGTGTAATGATCCAGCTAAGCCTGTTCACTAATTGGTTTGATGTAGAGGATACGCCTTGATCTATTTTTATCCAGAACTACCGTTGGCAATGTATAGATACCCTAACAAATCGATCGATACACTGGCTCCCGAGGATGGCCTGGTGGGCCACATGCCTCTCCCGCTTCATGCACATCTCATATATGACACAATTTGCGTTTTCTATTCTAATCGTCGTACCGGAAGTAAAAGAAAAACAAGAGCCCAAAGGGCTTCAATATACGCCCGTATATCTGGAATTACATTGGTCCAAGGTTGTTTAATCGCCTTGATTCCAATTGGTAGCTAGCAATCCAGAAAAAGGTCTACAATTTTGTGCTTCTGAGAACGTAACATATCACATCTAAAATTGAATGATAAACTAAAATGAGCTTAACTCTTGGAAACTAGGTGACCTTGGAGCAAGAATCGAGAGCTCACATATCCCACAATGAAATCGACAATAGTCAAACACAAAAAATAGTACTTTTCTTGCAAATGGATTTCTTTCAGACGAGAGAATTTTTCATGAAGGAAGAAGTGATGAAGTAAACCTTTGTTCTTGAGTTGATAAACAGGTATGAAGTTCATAAAGGACCCCTCTCCACGTTAGATTAGTAAATGTATGGTTTTTATTTCACAACAGTTTAACTAAATGTAGCTGTTTCAAACACGGGAGACAACTCCACAGGACAAATGCCATATACATGTAGGGGAGAGAACTCTGAATATTCCAACCTAACACATATAGTCAGCTAAACTTGATTCAGTTCTGGGGGACTGTGAATTGATGTATGGCTCATCTTCGCCATGCGAGTAAGGTATTTGATACCATTCCATACCTTGAAACTAGAGATATCGCATGGACAACAAATGTTAATAGATGAATGGACAGAACGCAACATCGCATTACATGACCTCGTCTTTGACAGGCATATGAAAATGTGACTTAATGATTTCCTGATTTTGGGGTCACAGTGACCCTGACCTTTGACCTTGAGATAACTTTGGTGCACGACACATCGTCTTCTGTCAATGTATCAATGGACAAAAAAAATCATGATTTATATGAATTTCATGATTTTGGGGGTCACCATGGCCATGATGTTCGGCCTTGATCTACATTTTGGTACGTGACACATCATGTCCCCGTAATGTATCTACTGACACAAAAAAAGTACTTTTCAAAGATTTCTTGATTCTGGAGTCACAGTGACCTTGACTATTGACCTTGACCTAAATTTTGGTACATAATTTCTCAATGGACACAAAAAATCAAGATTTTTAACAATTTCACGATTTTGGGGTCACAGTGACCTTGACATACATTTTGGTATGTGAAACTTCGTATCCCCCTACTGATACAAAAAAAGATGTTATAATGTATCTACTGATACAAAAAAAGATGTTATTTTTAATAATTTACTGATTTTAAGGTCACCGTGACCTTTGATCTTGACCTAATTTTTGTTATGCGACACTTCATTTGCCCTTATTGAATCCAATTAAATTATTTATGAATTCCTGATTTTTAGGTCACAATAACCTTTGACCTTGATTCTGGTGTCACAGTGATCTTGACTATTGACCTGGATTTTAATTTTGATACATGACAAAACGGCTACCCGTAATTTCTCAGTGGACTAAAAAAAATCATGATTTTTAACAATTTCATGATTTTGGGGTCACAGTGACCTTGACATTTGACCTTGACCTACATTTTAATATGTGACACATTGAGTCCCCCTAATGTATCTACTGACAAAAAAATGTTATTTTTAATAATTTCCTGATTTTGGGGTCACAATGACCTTTGACCTTCGACCTTGACCTATATTTTGATATGCAACACTTTATTTCCCCCTATTGAATCCACTCACAAAAAATTAGAAATTTATAATGATTTCCTGATTTTTCATTCACACTGACCTTTGACCTCGACCTACATTTGGCATGTAAGACATTGTTTCCCGCTAGGGCATCCACTCGCCAAAAATTAGAACTGTAGATAGAAAACTATCAATGATTTCCTGATTTTTAGGCAACAGTGACCTTTGACCTCTGACCTCGACCTGAATTTTGGTACGCGACACATCGTCTCCACCTGATGTATCCACTCACAAAAAATTGCAACTGTGGATAGAAAACATCCAGATATAGACCGGACACGAACACTTCACTGATTTCCTGTTTTTCAGGCCAGTGACCTTTGACCTCTGACCGCGACCTTCATTTTTGTACGCGACACATCGTCTCCCTGTAGGGTATCCACTCACCAAAAATTGGAACTGTAAATAGAAAACTGTTCCAGATATAGACCGGACACGGGGGACGGACAGACGGACGGAAACCGCCATCACATAATACGTCCGCCTTTTGGCGGGCGTATAAAAACCGAAAAAAGTCGAGGCAATTTCCAATGTTTGATTTTCATTTTTGCGAAAAGCAAAACGAACATTGAAAATTGCCTGTCAAATTTCAATTTTCGTTTTTTGGTTTTATAATCCCAAAAGCAAAAAAACTGAAAACTGACGGTCAATTTTTAATTTTGAGAAACCGAAAACTAAAATTGAAAATTGACGGTAAAATTTGAATTTTTATTTTTGAGATTAAAACAATAATAAAATTGACGGTGAAATTTCAGTTTTTGAGAAACCAAAAACGAAAATTGAACTGTGCAAGGTTACACGGACCTTGTATGAATGCTTCGTGCAATCTGTTTTGTTCCAGGTCACGTTGCCCCAACCGTTATAGGTCGTATGGCAAATAAATGCTCAGTGCTGTCTGAAAAAAAGGGCAACTATCAACGTGAAATAAAGTTTTATACAGACGATGTACCAATGCGGCTTATCTTGTAATATTACGACAAACAAAGAAAAAAAACCCTGTAAAGTGGAACAACAAAACAAAAAACATATAGCTGTATTTATGCCAGATTTTAATTTCCAATAAGCATGAGGGGAACATGAAAATAAAAAAATGAGCATTCATGTGATGAACTTTGTTCGGCTCTCTATAAGCAAAATAAATCTGTGTATATTATTGTAGAATCTTTTAAAACAGGGATATACCATGAACCAAGCGCTTCCAGTGAAAGTTTCTCAAAGGATATGTGACGTTTACATACGAAAAACTCCTTTGATTGTGACGGTGTTAAAGCCAATTATTTTTTCCACTCCAAAACATACCAAATAAGATTTTTCTTGAAGTTTACACACTGAAATATCCCTTTTGAAAAAACTGAGATGTTCAGTTGCATAAAAATAGAGATATGATTGATCAAAATGTGCTCCCGCGCTTATTTTGGTGTTTTTGGACATTTTCATGGAGGGTTTTCTCCAATAGTAAAAATATTACACCTCAAACCAAAACCATTCGTGCCTCTTTCTAATAAACAAAATTCCTGATATATTGTGTGACAAAATTATTTTGGTTTGAAGTGTCATATTTTTGCTATAAGAGAAAATCGTCACTGTAAAAATACCAAATCAGGCCTTGGAGCACATTTTGATCAGTCATATCTCAAATAGTTTATACAACGGAGCATCGCAATTTTTTCGAGGCTGATATTTCAGTATGTAAACTTCTAGAAAAATCTCATTGGCAGGTTTTGTATTGAAAAAAAAAAATTCAGCTTGATTACCACCACACACAGGGAGTTTTCCCCGTACTGTCGTCACATATTCTTTGGCGATACATATCGCTTGACGATAGCAAAATACGAGCGTGGCGTACAAAAGTTAATTAACCGGGGGCTAGGACCGTATGAATCCATGTATTTTAAGATGCTCATGGTGTTCATATGAATGGTCACAATGAAAGCGCAACAGATACATCATATTGTAGATAACGACTTTACAACTACTTGAGTCTTCTCTCTTGCATATGTATACTATGATTTTCTTCTTCTTGAATATGGTGATAATGCTGTAATATGAATTAGGTCTTTGGATTATGAACGACGGCTGAATATTAAATGACGGACTAGACGCTTGTATTTCGATTGAAATGATATTTAATATTTAAATTATTTATACTTCCGATCATTTACTTGTCGGTGAATATTTGGGGGAAAAAAGGTTGTGAGGAACAGCGAAACAGGCAAAACAAATAGAGTTTGCACTTGTTTTATTGCTCGGAAATACGCTAGAACGCGCCTACGGCCATCTGAGACCCCTGGACCCTCGCCTATTGTGTTGTGATAGTGGCCCCTCCAATCACAAATTGCTTCCGCCGTGCCTGACATCCATGAAGACACCCACTGCTACCCAAGCCACTGTGATTTTATATATACAATGTAAATCAATGGAGAATGGATAGGTATAGTGGCGCAATACCTTTCTCAAAATGCTTTTACCTCCTGAAGGGCCCTCGTCAATAGGGTTGAAAGAAGCTTGGTGGTGCAGCTTCTTGAACCAGCTATGAATCTAGCTTTGTATGGTGATTTATGCATTTTGGGAGTCCAGTATATCTTTGGTATGTCGCTATGATTGGTTGGAAGACAAATACCTCTTTCCTTGAGAAACTTTTTGTGATTGTTAAATAAATCTTCCAGAGTAAATGCAGTTTGGGAGTAAGTAGACGTATTTGATGAAGATATGTCTACACTCAATTCTTTAACCAGCACCTGGTAATAGTAATATTTACATATGAATATTATATTATTCGGAGCTTTGTCTGCTGGGACTATGACGAATTTACTCTGGAGATTTGCTAGAACTTCTTGCGAATTGAGGTTTCTCAGTACTTGTTTTGCTAGGGGAAGAGAACTTCTGTCAATATGGCGGATTGTTTCAACGACCCTGCTCTTGGTGAGGTCCAGCCAATCAGCGAGTACTGTAGGTTCAACTTTTTCTCGCTTAGACCAATCAATAACGTACTGTTCTAATGCAGACAGGACTATCTTCTGGTCCGCCTTCAGATTTATTCTTCTTGGCTCTATATTTAGGTCCTTTCATCAGGAGTAATTTCAGATCCTTATCACTCACCACATCAAGGTCACCAGTCACAATATGTTTGCATGGTGTATAGATAAAGTTCGAAGATTCACAATCACAACTATAGCCTCCTTGACGTGTATAAGTTCCAGTCAAACTCCTTGACAGCATTGGAGTAATTGAATATTTTGGTGGCTATAGATTTAGTATACTTATATGAAATGCAAGGAGGTTCTGTGAACTTGAAATAGTTTGGTACAGCGTTGCGTACCTCTGGATCATTCAGGATTCGAGGTAAATTAATGATGTCCAGTCCTTTATCTAAGTAGTTGAGTTTCAAGAAAAGCCGATCTTGAGATGTTTCGATTATGTTCACTGGTCGATACAACCGAAAATACGCTATATCTTGACATACTTTACTGATTTTTGATGGT
>JAVTVY010046738.1:0-22915 GCA_036873755.1 Hanleya hanleyi
TATCGAGATAATACCCATTTAGTGCTGTGTGGGCGGGTATGGCAGCTCCAATTTAGACACTCAAAAATGGGTCAGGAAGACAGATAAAAGTATTAGGAAGATATGTAGACCACTCTAAAAGTGGCACAAATTCGATTTCTGGGTGATTGGGAGCAACAAATACAGCCGGTGTAAAGTATAGAAAGTAAAGTAAAGTACGCCATTTAGCGCTGTCTGGGAGGGTACGGCAGCTCCAATTTAGACACTCAATAATGGATCAGGAAGATAGATAGAGGTATTAGGAAGATATGTAGACCACTCTAAAAGTGGCACAAATTCGATATCTGATTGATTGAGAGCAACAAATAGAGTCGGTGTAAATTATAAAAATATCCAGATAATACCCATTTAGCGCTGTCTGGGAGGGTATGTCAGCTCCAATTTAGACACTCAAAAATGGCTCAGGAAGATAGATAAATGCATTAGGAAGATATGTAGGCCACTCTAAAAGTGGCACAAATTCGATTTCTGGGTGATTGGGAGCAACAAACACAGTCGGTGTAAATTATAAAAATATGCAGATAATAACCATTTAGCGCTGTCTGGGAGGGTATGGCAGCTCCAAGTTAGACACTCAAAAATGGGTCAGGAAGATCGATAAATGTATTAGGAAGATAGGTAGACCATTCTAAAGGTGGCACAAATTCGATTTCTGAGTGATTGGGAGAGACAAATACAGATAGTGTAAATTAACCATATCGAGATAATAACCATTTAGTGCTGTCTGGAAGGGTATGGCAGCTCCAAGTTAGACACTCAAAAATGGGTCAGCAAGATAGATAAATGTATTAGGAAGATACGTAGACCACTCTAAAAG
Organism: Hanleya hanleyi; assembly: GCA_036873755.1. Taxonomy (NCBI): domain Eukaryota; kingdom Metazoa; phylum Mollusca; class Polyplacophora; order Lepidopleurida; family Hanleyidae; genus Hanleya; species Hanleya hanleyi. The sequence goes on from JAVTVY010046738.1 coordinate 857, forward strand.
TGGCACAAATTCGATTTCTGGGTGAATGGGAGCAACAAATACAGTCCGTGTAAACTATAAAAATATCCAGATAATACCAACTTAGCGCTGTCTGGGAGGGTATGGCAGCTCCAAGTTAGACACCCAAAAATGGATCAGGAAGATAGATAAATGTATTAGGATGATAGGTAGACCACTCTAAAAGTGGCACAAATTCGATATCTGGGTGATTGGGAGCAACAAATACAGTCAGTGTAAATTATAAAAAATATCCAGATAATACACATTTAGCGCTGTCTGGGAGGGTATGGCAGCTCCAAGTTAGACACTCAAAAATGGGTCAGGAAGACAGATGAAGGTATTAGGAAGATATGTAGACCACTCTAAAAGTGGCTGGCAAAATATTTTGAGATGGACACAGATATTCCTAGGACCCTTTAGAAATGTCCGTAATAGCACACATTTTGAAGTATTCTTCTCAAATCTATATTAACAGCAAAGAAAATATATTGGAGAAAACATGGTCTCATTCGTGTTATGAAAGACATATTGGTTGTCGAAATACGTCGATTTTCATGTAGGTTACTTCTTTCACATAGCGCGAGTTAGAATATCGAAACGGGAATAGGGAATAAGGAAATAACTTCAGCGACGTTTAATATTCTTATATACTCTCATTCTACTCCATAAATATGAGTACGAGGAGAGTATATATGAAAATTAAAGATGTAATCAGCCTCAAATCTGAGCTGAAATCGATGCGTTTCAAACTCAGCGAAAGTGACATATGTTACAACAGGTACAAAATGAAACACATCTGACCACAAAAAACTAAACTTGTTTCTACCATTCATGAGAAAATAGAAGGAATTGATCTATAAAAATAAACGGCATGGCATGCCGTTTATTTTTTCACGGCCGTGTCAACAAGCGTATACACATGTGATGCATTCTACCAACGTATGCTATGCGACATTACCGAACCGTAGGCACGAGCCATGACGTTATCTCATAGCTGCAGCTGTTCAGCACTCAGATTCGTGAGCGTCGCTACGTCACTCATACGACCCGCAGTGACGTCATTTTCCTCTACGCGTACAGCACACACTCAATGGCGAAACAGAAAGCCCGTCGAAGCGGGCAGAGTTTCAAATTTTTCTGACAAGATATTCTTGCATTCGTTGTATATTGGCGATCCCACTATCATCAAATATAGTACATGTGATGCCTCAGCAAACTTCGCTGCTGAATAATGCACAGGGAAGAGTTACAAAATCCATCCATTTTGAGGCTGATTACATCTTTTTAAGATCTTAAATTATTAACTGACCAACAACAAGCCCCTGTGTGCAGTAGCTGTATGTGGTACAGAGTATGGTGGGTCCATGCAAACTTCAAACCAAAGAGGAGAGCGGGGCTGGGGGTAGGAACAAAGTCTGAATTAACAAGACATCTGACATACAGGATCGAAATACGATAGTGTAGGAGTAATCAGCTAGGTCACAGATAAATAAACACACGAACTCACGTCTCTTACAGACATTTCAATGTCAACCTTACTGAATATGTTATCATTGTGGAAAGATTGTTCCTTTGTTTGCAGGAGGAAAAGGCGCCAAAATGATACCAGGGAGCAGTCGATGCCTATGGCAGATGTCGCAACTTTTAGACATATGTGGAAAAGTTTTGCACATATGTGAAATAAAAAAACTATCTCACTTATGTTGAAAAGTTTTATACATATGTGTAAAAGTTTTAGACATATGTGTAAAAACCTTTTTTTCAACATATGTCGAAAACTTTTAGACATATGTGTAAATCTTTTAGACATATGTGTAAAAGTTTTAGACATATGTTGAAAAGTGTTACACATATGTTAAATGAATTAACTATTCCACATATGTTGAAAACTTTCAGTTTGCACATATGTCAAAAAGTTTTCAACATATGTATAAAACTTTTACACATATGTGGAATAAATTCGCACTTTTAGACATATGTTGAAAAGTTTTATACATATGTTGAAAACTGTTTGACATATGTGCAAGAGTTTTCAACATATCTGGAATAACCGATTATACTGAAACGGCTTGCCATAATTGTATGCATCACATGCCCTCAAAACAAGAGTTTTGGTGATCTGCACCGTGATATTACGGAAGTGTCCAAATATGAGATCTCAATATATAACCCCATGTTTTATATAAAAAAAATACACCAAGGTCTGAAACGCACTTTGGGTGAAACAAGAAATAAGCGATTTACTTCCAAACAAAATACAACCGCATATTCTACAATTGTCACGTTATATATTCCCGTCGTCAAATTAGTAAATTTGTGCAATTTTATACCTTTGCCGGGCGATTCAAAATACAACCTGACTGTCCATGCAATACCGGCACAGCTCGATGATGGACAGCTTCTTTCTCAATTCTGATTGATAAGCTGATCAGTGTGTGACCTCGTTTGGGGCGTGTCGCGACTGACCAATCAGAATTGAGAAAGAAGCGGCCCATCATCTCGCTGTGCCGGGTTGAATGGGCAGTCATGTTGGATTTTGAATCGCGCGTCAAAGGTACAAAATTGCACAAATTTACTAAGTTGACCGACGGGAATATTTAGAGTGATAATTGTAGAATATGCTGACGTATTTGTTTGGAGGTAAACCGATTCACCCAAAGTGCGTTTCAGACCTTGGTGTATTTTTATATAAAGCATGGGGTTATATAGAAACCCCATATTTTGACACTTCCGTAATACCACTGTGTACACCCCAACAAAAACTCTTGTTTTTGAAGGCCTGTGGTATGCATTGTCTCGTGAATCTTACATGGAGTATGAACCAGGTTTGTTTTTCAGGTATATAAAGTCGACTTAGTATCTCGAAATTTCGACTCGACATCTCGACTTAGAAACTCGAAATTTTGACTTAATAACTCGAAATTTCGACATAGTATCTCGAAAATTCGACATAGCATACTATCTCGAAATTTGACTTAGTATCTCCAAATTTCGACTTACTATCTCGACATTTCAAAAAAATATTTCTCGTCATGGCCCCTGCGTCCGTAATACGGTTATGACTGGTGTGGCTGACATAATTAAGATTTGGCAGCTTATTGCTTTGTATTAGTCAAGAACATTGAATTCTAATTCCTATCATCCTCATCTACCAGCTTCTGTGTTTTATCCCCTTAAAACACAGCTTAGAGAAATATCAAAGGAAGTAAGCTAGATAACGAGGTCTTAATTTGTTGACACTGCTGGTTTTATTGCCCTCAGCATACCCTGTGTGTACAGGTCTGGCCACTGACAGCAGTCAAGGCAAAATTGATGTCATAAAACTCTGGTATATCTGTCTGTAGTAGCATCCATGAACTGGGCGAGGTGTACAATGTACATGTAGATTGGAGTGGTCTATTAAAATGCTCAGCGCTGTTAGAAATCGAATACAATCTGATCGGTCGGTCAGTTTTGATCAACCGTTTTCTAATTTCTGTATCAACCATACTTGCATTGATAGGCAGGGAATAATATTTAGGACCGGTCGTTAGATCATGTTGATCTGACATGGAATACCACGACTCCAGCCATGCAAATTAAATGTGAACGAGAAGTTGTGCGTAACTGTAGTAATTCAACTTTCAAACTGGGTTTCAGTTTTACTTTTTTGAATTTCGGTCAAATATTTAAAAAATCATAAGGAACTGAAAAAATAATTAAATCATAAGGAATAACTTTCAGAGTTTACTAAAAATATGAAGAATGTTCGTTCAAACCAATCAGTGAAGCAAGAAAACTGGCATTCGTTCAAACCAATCAGTGAAGCAAGAGCGCTGGCATCTGTATTTGTCAAATCAGATCTCGGCAGAATTGTCGCTGACCATTTGTCCCAGTATTACGAATAGTCCAGCAGTGGACCGTATAACCACTTGTACCAGGAGTTGTTTTCATGAAGATGTCCATATCCGAGAATTACGATTCTTGTTTTATCAGTGATGCTGATAGATTAAAAAAAATATTTAATTGCCAGTGTGCTGTAGAGGTTTATTTCTCCCTCACTGGTTCAGTTTCTTTCGAGGTTTGACTGCAGGATAGGATATGTGATGATTACATGGGAAAAAACTCCTTTGTCTGTGACTGTAATAGTGCTGATTTTTTTGTCAATCCAAAACCTACAAAACCATATTTTTTTTGAAGAATATAAACCGAAGTATCATCCTGTGAAAAAAATGAGGATGATCAGCTGAATAAAAACGAATTTATGATTCACCAAAATCTGCTCGCTGGCATATTTTGATACTTTTGGGGCATTTACAGACAAGAATATGACACCTCAAACAAAAATCAAACTTGATACTCTCAAATGATCAACCTTCCTTATATCTTGTGCGAAAGTATAATTTCGGCTTGAAATCTGTGATATGGATTAATAGTTTATAGACGGTTCAATTTCGTCTTAAAAGAACTCACTGTACAAATCTTCTTTAACAGTTTTAATCGTTCGAGTTATGTGGTCCATCAAACCCACAATCTGGACTATTTGTAATTAACAAACTGACCGCAGTGATTGACATCCATCTCGGTAAACTGCCATGGTATGAACACAGAAATAAAAGGCGTAAGTTATATATAAGTTTACTCGGATTGTGACTGACAAATTATTCAGGTACGCCAGTTTACTTCTGTGTTTTAATCAGGAACACTAGGAAGAGTCTGTATTCTCTCTCTTTCTCTCTCCTGATCTGAGTGACAGTTAATTAACAGATGGCACAGATGTTTCTCACATAGGCACATGTACAACAGGAAAAAATTTCTTGGAGTGATGTGTAGAGTTGGGTGGATTGACCAGTCAACTTGTTTTGATCAGTAGTTTTGTTCTGATTTCTGTATCAGCCATATGATTAGGCACAGTGAAGGGGAAATGGTGGGATATTGTATTGAGGAAAATGAGAAATACTGGGTGATATTTACATGGCACTGGATTCATGATTTCGGGAAATAGGCAAAGTGACGGGAAATATTGGGGTATTTTCGGGGAAAATGAAGAGAAATGGGTGAAATAATTGGTGAATATATAGAGATGATTAAGAGAAATAGAGGTAAGACATTCAGACTAGGGACCTGATCAAGATTAGATGAAATGGAAAAAGATGTAAAAAAGATATAATGGGGAATTACCGATGGCCATGCGTCATTGGTATGAGGGAGCATGTGTAGGGCGGTGTGGGGGAACGCGTTTGTACGGTATACTCTGTATAAGGGAAAAATAGTGGGATATTGCATTGAGGAAAATGAGAAATACTGGGTGAAATTTCCATGGCACTGGATTTATGATTTCGGGAAATAGGGTGAAATATTAAATGTTGAGTGAATGGGGAGGATGAGTGGCTATTGGGAGATTTAATTATGAGTGTCCATTGTGATAATTAAGTTGCCACTAAGAATCGATCCGAGAAGAGAGAATGAGGGGGCTTGACAGATGGAAATATTATGTGATACTTCTGTAGTTATGGGAATTAAGAGAATGTATATTGTTTAATAAGAATGTGGGGATTAAACAGTGTCTATGTGACACTGTTAAGAGGGATCATGTGTAGGGCGGGTTGGGGGAAACGGGTTGCACGGCGTATTCGCACGACCTGTGCCCATCGCGGTGCGATGGAGTGCCCAAGTACATCCATCCATCCATCCATGTAGGTATTGATAGGAGAGGTTGTTTGATCATGTTCATCAGACATGGAATATAAATGATTGTAATATCTCGGTTCCAGCTACGCAGATCAACTGTGGACGTGGAGATATGTATAAGGTTAACAATTCAACTTTCACAGTGGTTTCCGGTTGCGTAACTTCCGGTCACGTGACTTTCGGTTCCGATAAACAATTCTGAACAACTTTGAACATGTCGGAGTGCGTAATCGGGCTCCCCCCTTTCGGGATCCTTCATTCAGTCCACTAACCATGTAAGGCTTCTAAGGTAGGGCGAGGTACCTAATAGCTCGATACTTCCCCATTTGCTTAATACTGATTGGTGCCGTACTTGATGGGTGGAATGCGCATGCGCAACCGGAAATGAGTCGCTTTACTGAGAACGAGAAGGGCGAAATACATGGAGTTTCACCCAACGAGACTCCTGGACACAGGTCTGTGCCATAAGGTGTTCACAGTGTGGAAACGGAAGTAATGTAAATGTACAGTTTTCAGTAGCTGCAAAGGTTTATAACCACGACCGGCTAGCTGCACGCTAAAATTAGTGCGTGTACTTGATGGATAATGGATTTTCAATCCAAGTATAGTTATTGGTATTAAGAGGTAAGAAATCATCGGACTGTGTCGTTATATTCGTTATGAAAGGCCTCGTTTTCCAACAATCGCAACGATCTATCCACCTCCGACTTGTAAACATGTAGTAACCATACAATACTTTGAAAAGACTCATCTGTAAAACTGCGATAATATTCCACAAACATTGATATAGATTATCACTACGCGATCATAAAGCTCAATCCTCGTTCCATCGAACATGCATCGAACTCTAAAACGATCGTCATTTTACATGTATCTGTGTTGGAGACAATCTGGGTTTTCCTTCAATGATTAATGGTCAAAATAGTCCCATGATCACACGTTCTGTTGTGAATATCTTCCTCAAATGAACATTATAATACGCTACCTGGTGGATTAAATCTGTGTGGAATGTATATATAATCGCACAAATATTCAAAGTTTGCGTTCAAACTTACTCTTTGAGACAGTGTTTCTACTACAGCTAACAGATTGTCGCTATACACCGTTGCAGCCACTGAAAACTGTACACTTCCATTCCAACACCGTAGTGTTGTGGATAGAGGTTATAGATGCGCATGCGGAAACAGAAGTGAAACGCTCTACCGAAAAGAAACGGATGAAAGACATTGAAATTTCGCTCTAGGAGACGCTTCTACCGAGGGATGTGCCATACGGTATACCGCATTGTCGGTATGAGATTGTGGATGCGCATGCGCAGCCTGAAATGGATGCTTTCCAAAAACGTTCTGGCAAAATAAGGAATCCGGTCTGGGTGTGCCCAATGCACTCACCCCAACACGTTCAGACTTGTTTACTAGACGACCGGTGCCAGGTGACCGGAAGTTGCGCAACCCGAAGCGCAGAAAAGGGCCAATGGGCATGCGCAACCAGAAGGGAGCACAACTCCACGCTTCAGGCGTATAGGACCTTTTCTGCCCTTTCTCTACTACTGAGAAGCCATATTCACTCACCATAAACCAGATGCATTTTTGGTAAAACTTAAAAAAAGTAGAATTCAAACGCAGTTTGGAAGTCGAATTATTGAACGTTACATCTGTGTTAAGATTTCATGCAGACTGCACATGCTGTCAGAAGGGAAAACAATTTAACCAACTTGCATGACTGGTGCTTTTTGCGGAATTATATTATAGACAATAAGGAGAATATGTACTCGTACTCTAGGTACTCATGGAAAATAATAGTATAGTCCTCCAGCCATATTAGCCCACTTGTTAGAAGAGAGAGAGAATTGAGGTTTAACGTGGCATTCATCTGCCAATCCAAGAGAGCAAAGTCCAACACTGAAAGGACCCTTCACTTGGAGCAATGTGTCATAGGATAAGATCTTTTCCCAGCAGTTGACCCCCTACATCCAACCAACATCTCTGTGCAGACAAGTGGTAATTTGAGTGGCGGGCAGCTCTGTATAAGGGGCGACAAAACAAATTCTGAATATTTTAATTGCCTATGTCAGTCTCATAGTTAAGTACGTCGTGTGTGTGGATGGCGATCACATCACAGTGGCTCGGTTAGCAGTTGGTGTCTTCGTCCATGTTGTTAATATTTTTTATTATTTTTTTATCGAGAATATAATTATTTCCCACCTGTTCGTATATCACAATGACTGGATATCATAAAAATGCGTTCAATACGACCTGCACCGATCTACATAGGCCTACCCCTCCTCTACTATATCTTTATCTATATATTGGACGAGAGATATGCAGGTCGTATTGAACGTAATTTTATGATATCCACTGTCATTGTGGATATGAGAAGATGGAAAATAAATCATAATCATGAAACAAAAAATATTAACAACATCTTCCAAGACACCAACTGCTGACCAAACCACTGTGGATGACATGTCCCTCGTCCTGGTCCACCGGGGAGGTATTTTATCTCAAGCTACGTGTGTCCTTCGTCTTCAAATTTCAGGTTAAATACTACACTAACGTATTAGCTTGACCTACAGTGACTGAATGGGGTAAATTCTTCTAGCTACATGTATAAACGCACTTGATGTCATTTAGCCAATCAAGATATGACCCTGACAACACGGAGCGGGGAGAATTTTCTTAGAACACTAAATATAGCAAGCAGTGGTTGTATTGCTCTTCAAACGGGAAATGTTGATGCCGGTTCAGCAGGCAGTAACATTTGAAGTTGGAAGAGGGGCACTTTTATAGTGCTATGGCATCACCAAACCGTATTCTGATGAGAACATGTGTACTTCGGTATGCGAAGAAACAGATACAAAATGAGTATTTATCGGGAATCTCTGGGCAATTAAAACTCTACAGTTAAAAAATATATCACTAACACTCTTTCAAATATTCCTGGTTTAGTTATATCAGGTTCATTAACAAACCCATCATAACAGCAGCCAGCCAGCTGGGCGATATGTATATATACACACACTCTGTTGGTGATTAATCACTTCGACCCCAGGAACATCGAGCTCTATCATATAAAGTGGAGAGGGGGAGAGAGAGAGGGAATTAAGGTTTAGCGTCGCGTTGAGCAATATTTCAGCTATACAGCCACGATCAAACAAAATTCTAAGTATTCCAACAAAACAAGCCAACAAACCAGCAATCCAGAAAGATCAACGCAACAAACCAAAAACATGTACATACATTAAAACATATGCAACAAACCGATTTCTCTAAAATAACCTAAAATAGTCTTCTTTTACCCGACTATAAATTTGACCTAAGCATAAAACTGTAACCAGCTACTGTCCAGGCTTTTAAACCCATCTCTACCTGGGCTATTTGACCTCCCCCCCCACACACACACACTTACGCCTTCAGCTAGGGGACTGAATCTTGCCACCAGAAAATTTAAAAAATCCAACATGGTCACTTTGATGTCGTCATATTGACGTCATTTTCAAATACTATGTTGCTCATCTGAAAACCCCTCGGCTCTTGGGTAACTGTTTTAAGGCTTGACTAACTAACGACATGCAGTCATATCTGGTCAGTCATGTTTGGTGCTACAGATCCGCAGTCTTGACAGTTTGTAATTGGTTGAATGGTGAATTTTATGAGTTCTAAACTACACATTTAATGGTAAGACGTGTCACTAGACAGTAGCCATTTATAATTCATTCGATTTGAACTCAAAATCTTGGCATGCTTGGAGATGTTAGACCAACCTAACAAAGAATTGAGAAATTCCCCACTCAGTCATGTAAAAAATGGAGGTGGAAAAAGTAGATCAGAGGAAACCAGTCAGAATAGTTCATACACGATTATTTACTTTGTATCAGAAATCTTGTAATATGTTATATATTTGTGAAGTACATATACAGGTATCACGGCTGCCACAAAGTACAATTTACTGGTTTCATTCCTGTGAAATGTATATGTATGACATTCTTTAGACTGGCTCTCAACTGATGTACTGAATAAAATAAATGAAAATGAAAAGATCATTAACAAAAATGATATAGCAACCATATAAATTTTCCGAGTTCATTTTCGATAGCAACCACATAAGTTATCCGGAAGAGTTCGATTTTGATAAGCAAGACACCTAGGCCAAAATTGGTCGAGAGGTAAAAGAGCATTTCTTGGTCGATTTTTCGATCAGATTTTTTGAATTTTTAATTTATGTAATTTATTCAAAAAACTGGTTGATAATTTAGTTAATATTCATCTGATGTTAAATAAAATAGTTTTCATCATTTTTATCAGCGGAAAAAGCAGAATATATGTGAAAAAAATGACAAAATCATAAATTTTCTGGTATCCACATTGCCGCAATTTTGAATTTACCCGTGACCATCTGCTCAGGGGTTCTGCAAATAGGCTCAGAATGATCCTACACTGATAAACTACAAAATCCTCTGCCATCTTTCAATTGCGTTGATCTGTAACCTAGGCATAATGAGACTGAATTGGTTTTCGATCATTTTGGTGTTATTAGAACAGCAATTCTCCAGAGAAAAATTAAAATTGAAGATTTTAAACAAGCACATGTAGTTTCATATTTACAGACAAAATTGATCATCTCTGCTATGTGAATCCAGATTTTCCATTCAAAAGCTGGTTTCGTCATTATATATGTTCTAAAATACAGAATGTGAATCTTTGGAAATTTGTTTTAATGTAACCTGTAATTGTAGTGCATGAGCAAAGTGACTCCGAATAAAGTTATTGACAGTCTCAATATCAGGAGACATGTGGCAAGATCAATACAGGCTAGTAAATGCAATAGTTGATACGGCACCATGCTCGGCAGAAAGACTGAGATATATTGATTATATGCTGTAATCATGGTCATATTATTAATTAAGACCTTCTGAATTAACAATGTGAAATGACTTGTGAGGCCCGATGGGCTTATACTATAGTATACCGAAAGAATATCTGCTGTGTTAAACGGCGGGCAAAAGCAATGCTATTGTGTCAAGTGTATTCATGGCAACCCATTCAGGTCAATAAATGGGAAAATTTCAGAAACCGAAAAATTACATAAATTATAAGAAAATTGCGAACAAAACATTTTTTTTTATTTTTTCCCAGTCATATGTGTTTGCATCTTCGCATTTCAAGTTAAATGCTACACTAGCGTTCCGTCATTTACCTTGACTTACTGAATAGGGTAAATTGTTCAAGCCGGGAAACGCACCTGATGTGCATATAGCCAATCAAGATAGGAGCTTGCCAACACCGAACAGCGAGGATTTTCTTTGATGTTTGCGGGTGTGATTTCCAAATATGGCAAGTTTTGGTTGTATTGATGTTAATTTCTTTCGAATAGCCAATCAAATTTGAAATTTAAGGAGGTCATACATCGCACACCTCCTAATATGGAACACGAATATTTATAGAGCTATGACCTCACCAAACCCGTATTCTGATCAGATAATGTGTTATGTTCAGCCAAGGCAACACGTGCAGTGTTCGACTTTGATATGCGAAGATGATGTGTTTGTGATGTCCCTCATTTCAACAGGCTTGTGTATCATAACGTGATTTAGTAAGCCCCGCGGCATGGACTTAAGCTAGTTGCAATAAGATAGATTCTCGTACAGTGGGTATTGCATTAGGAAGATGGATTTTTATTCCTACGAAGTAGGCTCTTTTGCAAATTGTCCGGTAATGATTGAGTGAGTGAGTCAATCCATCCGAATCCTTTCTCCGGCAAAATAAGAAGAACCGTTGACATTAGAATCTCGATTTTTGGCATGAACATGCATTAGGGGACTGTTACCAGCAAGTTCTCAGCTGGCCTACTTTTCATGAAAATTTGACCTACTTAGGTGACCTATAAACCTCGAAATTGGCAAAAACATGGCCTAATGCCACCTAAGACCATGGAAATGCGCTTAATTAGATCAATGTCAGTGTGACCTGACCTAAGCTAATGGTCAGTATTAGGTCAAGGTACACGCTTAAATCATATCAAGCCCTACTTCGTAGGTCCTGCACGTTAGTCACACTGCCATGTTTCTGTAGGAAAACAGCAACTTTTGAGTATGTATGACAAAGCCCGAAAGTAGCTGGACACACAAAGATACGAAGCTGCGCATCTGGAAACCCCTCAGCTCTGGGCGCCAGCCATTCAAAATGTATTCAAACAGTCAAGTGTCAAGTGCGCCTCATTATGATTAACAAGTGTTTTATGCTTAATTGCGAACCAATGATTCTTATGTATGAGCAGCTACTCTTGGACTCAATAGCAATTCAAACTTTGATGTTTTGTAACGGAATTTAAAAAGTCTTCTAGTGTCACCAATAGTAAGAAAATCCACCTTATCACAACTCCGGTAGATCCTTTCAAGGGAATCTGTCGATGGGAAATAAGGTCTCCTTGTAAAGCTAAAATCACCATCACTGGACATGTGGTTCTCATTTTTCGCCAGCTCTCTGTTGTGACTCATGTATGTATTTTTGATCACCGAGCTATTTCTCTGGGCTTTCAAGGTTGGCCTTGTGATATCACAGTGTGAAAGCATGGCCCAGTCGTGTTCGAAGACTTAGTTGATACATGTACATGTTAACATACAATACAGGTTTACCAAGATAAAAGGAATATTTACACAGTTATCTCAAGTGGCAATTTACTGCACTTGGCTGGTCATCTTCAGTCATGCACTGGTCTGACTCTTTATCACTATTAAAGGCTCATAAAACTTAATGGTTCGTTTATCCTGAACTGCTTGCGAGCAAAGGGAGAACGGCAGCCCGGTTTTAATGTTATGTTTATAAGGAGACAAGTAATTCTATACAAAATATGAGTTGAAACAAGCTAACATGCGAAGTGTTAATTCTGTTCGTCAAATAAATAATTATATGATAGTTTTCAAATAATTTTTGAAGCTTGAACAACTTTAGCCGTAAGAATTATTTCTTTAATGTCTGGTGAACCGTGTGAGATGTGACTTTCCATACTTGTCGACACGTTACTGTATCGGGTCGAAGCTTCAAAATCTCATTTTTTGTTTTGTTTTATACCATGGTACACAATCAAACCTTGAATCGAGGGCTTTCAGAAAATGTATAGTTTGTATGAATACAGAAAAGCACTGCCCCGTAATTAAGCGAAAATGTGATATGACCCGACACAGTAACCGGAATTGAACACTAGTTACGAAACGCAACGCCATAAATCTTGCACGATACGCTCGTATTTTGCATCATCATGCGATTATGTATCGTCAAATTATAACTGGAAGCGCTTGATGTTATAGACTTTGTTTTAAAAGTTTCTGCAATAATGTACACAGATTTGTTCTACTTGTTAGGGAGCCGAACAAAGTTCACCTCATGAATGTGACTGATTTTTTTTTTCTTGTTCCCCTCATGCTCATTGGAAAGTAAAATCTGCTTTAAGTACAGATATATGTTTTTTCACTTTATCGTTTTTTTTTCTTTCTCTGTCTTGTTTTTGTTTGGTTTTGTGTCTGGCGCGTGTTTTTTTCTTGGCTAAACTATTGGGGGAGGGGGGGGGGGCATGACCTCCCTCCCCCTCCTCCCCTTCCCCCTGTTTCGCCGTCCCTGTGCCGCTTGTAACTTGTAGTTTACTCAGCGGCCCGCCTACATTGTACACGAATCAAACGTTGAATCACCTAAATAGATCGACCCTTCTGTTCGCCGATTTATATAATGCTACAGATTTCTGTAATGTTACAGAACATCAAGTAATGCACCGAGGAGAGCTTTAGTTAGGAAGGAGATAATTAGATAAGAGAAGCTAGAATATATTGAAGACAACTTCCATACCTATAACTCATGGTGTGCTGTTGATGCGCAGTAAATTTCATGTGTTGTGCAGAGACCGCCTATAAGCTTCAGGGGATTTATATGGCCAGAGACGCGTTCTAGCGTATTTACGAGAAATAAAACAAGAAATCTTCGCATGTGCAAACTGTATTTGTTTGCCAGTTTTTAGTATCTCACAACATTTTTATCAAATATTCGCCGCCAAGTAAATGATGTTCGGGAGTATAAATAATGTATATATTAAATATAATTTCAATCGAAATACAAGTGTCATCCAATATTCATCCGTGTTCCATTGAAGAATTTTCGCGTCCATAATCCGAAGGTCTAAATCATATAGCAGATTTAGCAAGAAATTCACGAAGAAAATAATTCATAGTATACATACAAATGCACGAGAGAAGTGTCAATAGATCAAAAATATCAAATCCGTATCGGATCAATATTCTTAATCCATATAATTTTCGTTATACATTCGCTACCTAGAATATGATGTATCTGTCTCGCTTTGATTGTAAATGTTCATATGAACACCATGAGCATCTTAAAATACATGCATGGGTTCATATACGGTCACTATATCGCGGTTTAGCAGAATTGAACACTAGTTACGAAACGTAACGCCATAAATCTTGCACGATACGCTCGTATTTTGCTATCACCATGCGATATGTATCGCCAAATTTGAATAACTGGAAGCGCTTGGTGTTATAGCCCTTGTTCTAAAAGATTCCACAATAATATACGCAGATTTGTTCTACTTGTTAGGGAACCGAACATGAACATGACTGAATTTTTTTCTTTTTCTCCACATGCTTATTGGAAAGCAAAATCTGCAATAAATAGAGATATATGTTTTTTTCACTTTACTCTATCGTTTTTTTCTCTCTGCCTTGTTTTTGTTTGGTTTTGGGTCGGGCGCAGTTTTTTTTTCTTGGCTAAAAATATTGGGGGAGGGGGCCGCCGTTCCTGATCCACAGCTGTTATGTGTGTGCCGATCTCTATAATGTTACAGATTTCTGTGATGTTACAAAAGATCAAGTAATGCACCGAAGAGAGCTGTAGTTATGAAGGAGATTGAACATTACCAGGATTAAATCAACTTGAAGTGTGTAACATTAGATTAGAGAAGCTAGAATACATTGAAAACGTCTTCCATACTTATAACTCATGATGTGCTTTATAGATGCGCAAGTAGTATATATAGGGCATTTAACGCCTTATTTCACCCGGATGTAAAGGTCATTTGAGGAGGATTTAAGGAGGAGAGGTCAAGTGCACTATAGTTCCGGCAGAATGACCAAAAGCTACCTCCAACACAGGAGAGTTCCAATTGTTGGAGGGAATGTATTCAGAATGTATTCATCCGCGGTGATGCGGTCTGGCAGCGGTTTTGGCGGTGATTCGGTCTCGAGAAAAAGCTTCCGCGGAGAAAAAGTAGTCCCTAGATAAAATGGTCCGATTGGGTCGAGTGAGGTATCAAAGTGAAGCATTCGTGAAGGGGCATCTGATGGGCTGGGTGTGGGGTTGAAATATCGGCATTCTGCGCATGCGCGGTGGCCCAAGGGTATGAAAATAGCCGTTTTTGGAGCTAGGGGAGCCCCTAATGGACCAATGGGGTCAGTGAGGTATCAAAGTGAAGCATTCGTGAAGGGGCATCTGATGGACTGGGTGTGGGGTTGAAATAGCGGCATTCTGCGCATGCGCGGTGGTCAAAGGGTATGAAAATAGCCGTGTTGGGATGTAGGGGAGCCCCTAGTGGACCAATGGGTCGAGTGAGGTATCAAAGTGAAGCATTCGTGAAGGGGCATCTGATGGGTTGGGTGTGCGGTAGGAATATCATTCTGCGCATGCGCGGTGGCCCAAGGGTGTGAATATAGCCGTTTTGGAGCTAGGGGAGTCCCTAATGGTCCAATGGGGTCGAGTGAGGTATCAAAGTGAAGCATTCGTGAAGGGGCATCTGATGGACTGGATGTGGGGTTGAAATAGCGGCATTCTGCGCATGCGCGGTGGTCAAAGGGTATGAAAATAGCCGTGTTGGGATGTAGGGGAGCCCCTAGTGGACCAATGGGGTCGAGTGAGGTATCAAAGTGAAGCATTCGTGAAGGGGCATCTGATGGGTTGGGTGTGCGGTAGGAATATCATTCTGCGCATGTGCGGTGGCCCAAGGGTATGAAAATAGACGTGTTGGAGCTAGGGGAGCCACTAATGGTCCAATGGGGTCGAGTGAGGTATCAAAGTGAAGCATTCGTGAAGGGGCATCTGATGGGCTGGGTGCGGGGTTGAAATATCGGCATTCTACGCATGCGCGGTGGTCAAAGGGTATGAAAATAGCCGTGTTGGGATGTAGGGGAGCCCCTAGTGGACCAATGGGGTCGAGTGAGGTATCAAAGTGAAGCATTCGTGAAGGGGCATCTGATGGGTTGGGTGTGCGGTAGGAATATCATTCTGCGCATTCGCAGACGCAATGCGGAGCTCTCGTCCAATCAGAAGCGAGTATTTCAAATCCGTCACAGAGCTCTCGTCCAATCAGAAGCGAGTATTTTGACCCGGTGCATTATGGGACATATCCAAGATGGCGGCACGTGTGTTCAAGATGGCGGCACATCCGGTGTCGAAAACTGGCCATTTTGTCGGGATGTGGTCACCTAGTGTCGAAAACTGGACCCTGTATGGGTCCCGCTAGACGTTTTGGAGCTAGGGGAGCCACTAATGGTCCAATGGGGTCGAGTGAGGTATCAAAGTGAAGCATTCGTGAAGGGGTATCTGATGGGCTGGGTGTGGGGTTGAAATATCGGCATTCTGCGCATGCGCAGTCTGGCCGTAGTATAGAAATAGACGTGTTGGGGTGTAGGTGGGCCACTAGTGGGTCGATGGGATCGAGTGAGGTATCCATGTGAAGCCTAGGTGAGGGAGTTACACTAGGGTGTCGTATCCATTCTGCTGCGCAGGTCACGTGGAGGTTGTGACGTCACTTCCGGGTTTTTCACTAAAACTACCTCCAAACATAGAAGAGTTCCAATGTTTCCCCTTACACGTCCGTATGTTCAACCACCGGTGTTTTTCCCGGCGCGGCCCCGGCCCCGGCGCCCCAGCGTGCGCGCGCGCGCGGGTTCTCCGGCCGCAGCGCGCGCGCGCGCGCGTCATCACCGGCAGTGCGCGCGCGATGGGCATATACATTATTTATTCTGTATTATACAATCGGATAGCGGTTGTCGTGAATAACAACAAGTTCAGCAATGTTTATATATTTTATTATCCCCAATGTTACATCATACCCAGGCTGGGGGAACCGCCCTGGGTATGTTTAGTATGTTCACAGCAAAACAAATTGAAATATCAAACACCATGTTTTATTATTTAACGCACCGTCACATTAGGTACAAGGGTTTACTGAGCTCAATTCAACGATCAGCATGTAGCCATAGAGAGTATGTGCGGCATGTTATGGTATTCATCAGTGCGCGGGTGACGCATTCAACCGATGGCGGTGGTCGGTCAGCTTGGTCAGGAAAAACGTGATATTGGTTACCCTCTCTACCACCCATTGTATGTTGGGGCGTTGACGATGTGCCCATCTCCAGGCATCCACGGTGTCCAGTATCTCCAGCATCGTCTCTAGTGACCTCCGGTTAATGATGGTGAACGGCTGGTCAGACACATAGATATTATTGCCGGGATAATAATACCGTAACTGGCCCGTCTTTTTGTCACGTAAGATGTACCCGAAAGCGACATTCAATTTGAAGGCCGTAGTTTGATCTTTGAAGATGGCTTCCACGTAGCTGCGTAGACGGGTGCGGTTGGTCAGTTGAAAATTGTAAATATCTTGAATAGGGCCATGAGGGTGGAAACAGTGCCGTGTCATGGACCAATGGCGCGGATCGATGTCACTCACTGGATGGTTGTCCTGTAAGAGATCGCCCAGAAAATGTTCGATGTTGTCAGGCGTATGACTCGAAACCGTAACGCTGGGGTCCGGCTGGATATCCAGGCTCTTCTGAACTGTGGGTATAGGCGGGCTCTCCTTCATCGCATCACCATTGGCGTTCATCTCCCCGGGCTTATCTTCACTGGGTCCGACCTTCCGCGGCTCCTCTTCAAGTAGGAAGTTGTCGCTCAAACCGTAGAGACGGACCATGAATCAAACGCTGATGCCGTCTTAACTGACTGCGTCGTTTGAAGAGTTGACCACAATCCTCGCACGGACGCTTGCGTCGCCCATGAATTGAACGTTCGTGGCGCAGTAACTGATCCTCCCGATTAAATGACCCTGCGCAGGTTATACAAGTATACCGTGCATCGTTGTGGGTAGAGGCCTCGTGGCGTCGTAAATTATCTAGACGAGTAAACTGCTTCTGGCAAGTTGTGCAAGTGAACATCTTGGTGGTTGACAGAGTGTCTGATGAAACGGCAAGGCTATTTTTAGCACACTCTACCCCAAGTCGAGGATCGAGACTGGTGTACTGGTGTACGACTGAGCCGCATTGCGCGCACGCGCATGAAAACCCTCATACATACCCCAATGCAGGTGCAGACGCGAAGTGCCCGGATGACACGGACGTCACCGATCCGAAAAGACACGGACTTTACCGAAAAGACACGGACTTTACCGAAAAGACACGGGCTTTACCGAAAAGACACGGACGTACCCGAAAAGACACGAAGGTGAACGCCATTGTGGAAAACCCCCACAGACAGGTCAGTACATGCATTCCTATGATGTTCACGCATAATAAAAAGGGTTGACCTGTAATCTGTGTTGTTGTTGTTGCTCCCTTTTTTGGACTAACCCATCAGAATAGTACGTATCACGGACTACACCCGTAGAGCTACATCTGGTCTATAAAACATGTCCCTCTGGATCCCACACCTTCATTTCTACAGAGCCATGGCGGATATCCAGCCCCATGCGACTCGCATTTTACAGCATGCCACCGCGGTGAATTCATTCACGGGTTACCGAGCAGTGGTCCGGTCCATGTTTGCAGATGGCGATGACAACGAGGTACGACGCCAGATCCTGAATGAGTTCACAGAAGCGGTCCTCCACAGAGTGCACTCGATGGAGAGGCGTGCCATCACTCACCACTACTGGACTATGACAGCCATCCTTGATGCTCGGGCTATGGACCACGAGCGCTCACGCCGGAACCAGCGCTGGCTGGTTGGCCTCACAATAGTCTGTGCCCTATTGACCCTGGCGCTGTGGTATTGACAGTGGCACCTGACTATAAATACGAAGGTCAGACAGAGTGTGTGTCATTCACCGTTCGTCATTGAAGCAAGCATGTCACCCGTCCTACGAGCCATCCTTCCCCTTACACCCCGGGTGGGGTTACACGTCTATGAAGATAAAGTCACCCTCGTGGAAGACCGTGGAGATGTTTGCTGGTCGCCCGCTGAGACCGTATCGAATACGGTTACGCTACACCGTGACGGCTGGACCAAATTTAAACGGGTGTTGAGCGGCGAACTCGATGGACACCTCATCCACATAGACAATGCCATCTACGCATACCGTGGACCCTTCTTCCCACGCCTGGGCCGCTACCAAGACCCTACGCGAAGCTTCACCCTAGACCCCGATCTGTGGATAGCCTTCGAGAAAGTGGTGCCTATCGTGGACCAGCTGTTTACACCAGACGAGCGGTCATCAGACGAGTTGGAGTGGGCTCGTGCCCTGAGAGAATCGGCGGCAGAACCCAATGAACAACTGTCTAGCCATGAACCCGACGACGATGCCATTGATTACCCGGCTACACTCAGTCAGCCCAGTGATATGACCACCTGATCCTTTGACCTCACGGGGTTCTCCCTATAAATACGAGAGACAGTCAACTCTGGTACCATTCACGTACTGACCATGACGCAGCATATAATACTGGCGTATCTCAGCTTGACCCCCGAGGTTTTCCTGCACGTGTATGCGGATAAGGTCGATATCATGGAGGAGGTGGTGGGAGACACGGACCCTACACAACCGTGCCCGGCTCACATTCGTCTGTCCCGGGAGGGCTGGACCAAATTCAAGCGGGTGTTGTCTGGTGAACTGGACGGCGACCTCATCCACTTGTGTCACGATGTGTACATCCGACGCGGCCCTTTCTTTGCTCAATTGGCTCGGCTAGATGGGGGTACAGTGCATTTTACCCTTCACCCTGATCTATGGTCTGCATTGGAAGATGCCGCGGTAGATGTGGATCAAGTGCTTATCAAGCGGTCATCAGACGAGTTGGACTGGTCATTTACCATGGACACTGTGGAAGCCAACGAAGAAAATCAGAAAGAAACTCCGGCCCAAGATATACCCGTTATAAATAAACGATAGAGCCAGGATCCATCATCATTTGTCAGCATAAAGCGCTGGGAGAAGGTGTTGGATAACTTATACTACAGTCCCGACAGTCCGGCGGCCTATAGTGCATTGTCGGCTCTCTATCGAGCGGCCAAACCCCAGGGGATACAACGTGCCCAAGTCCGAGATTGGTTAAGAAGACAAGACACCTATACCTTACATCGATCTGTCCGTCGCCATTTTCTACGGAACCGGGTCATCGTGGGAGGAATAGATGCCCAGTGGCAAACGGATTTGGTCGATATGAGCGCCTTTGCCAAACACAACGATGGGAATCGGTATATCTTGACGTGCATCGATATCCTATCCAAGTATGCGTGGGTGGTACCCATCCGGACGAAAACGGGGGCGAATCTCATGGCGGCGTTCAAAGACATCTTCAAGACCGGGCGCAAACCTTTGTATTTGCAAACCGACGAAGGCACGGAATTCCTCAACAGACCGTTCCAAGCCTTTCTCAAGAAACAGAAGGTGTTTTTCTTCCATACGTGCAACGAGACCAAGGCTTCCGTGGTGGAAAGGTTCAACAGGACATTCAAAGGCCGCATGTATAAATATTTCACCTATAAGAATACAAGGCGGTACATCGATGTTCTCCCGAAACTTGTGAGTGGTTACAATCGAGCCTATCATCGGAGTATAGAGAGAGCCCCATTACCGTGACCCAACGCAATGAAGCCCAAGTCCGGCGTGTCTTGTACCCCAGCCCATCGCAGCGAACGCCGAAGGCGGTGTACAAGGTCGGGGACCCTGTACGGATCAGTAAAGTCAAAGGTCAATTTGAGAAAAGTTACTTGCCCAACTGGAGCGATGAGCACTTCCTGATTAAACAGCGCCTACCCCGACAGCAGCGAGTCTATGAACTGGAAGATCTTCAAGGGGAACCGTTGCTAGGGACGTTTTACGAGACGGAATTACAGCCTGTCGTAAAAACACAGCAAGACTACTACACGGTGGAGCAGATTTTGAAAACAGAACGTCGACGTGGCAAACTGTTTCATTTCGTGAAATGGCAAGGTTGGCCCAGTTCCTTCAATTCCTGGGTCGCGGCCAACAAGGTGAAACGACTATAAAGCCAGACACCACTGCCGTCCTCCTTCATTCCACGTCCGACCACAGTGCTATGGACAAACGGCAGCTGCCTCTGAACACAGCGTCTCCCAAAACGCGCAAAGCGCAAGTGGGCTTTGTGGTGATACTGCTAACCCTGCTGAGTGTGTTGTACGGAGGTGTGTTTTACGACGTAGCCTATGTCAGCACGTTACTTAACCAACTGAGAACACCAGCCATCAGTGAAACCAGTCTACAGATAGCACCAGTCAACTCCGTATCGAGCCCAGTCACCACCACACCCCGTGTACAAGCCACGTCGAGCTCCACACCAAGCTCCACACCTACACCAAGTACACCCACTACGTCTGAAAACCGACCGGATTTCATCCCTCACAGTGAACAGACAACGACGACCCACGTTGTACCCACCCCCAGCACCATCCCTGACAGTGAACAGACAACGACGACCGACGTTGTACCCACCACCACTCCAGTTCACTCGTACCAAATTTACAAGAGCGGGTTACCACGACAGCGGATACACCTCCAACCATGGACCCCCGTTGGCAGCATCCCTTCACGTGTCTCATCGCAGGACCGACAGGTTCCGGCAAAACGCACTTCGTCAGGAAGCTCCTTCAACACGCCGACAGCATGATCACCCCACCCATTGCCCGAGTCGTGTGGTGTTACGGAGAATGGCAGGCAGCGTTTGCAGCAATGCCCCATATCACGTTCGTGGAAGGCCTACCCAACCTGGCCGATTTGGAACCCGACACCTTGGTGGTTCTGGATGATCTCATGGCGGAGACGGATGCGCAGGTCACCCAACTCTTTACCAAAGGCAGCCACCATCGACGGCTCAGCATCATCTACATTGTGCAGAATCTGTTCAGTAAAAACAAAGAACATCGGAACATCAGCTTAAATGGCCACTACCTGGTGGTCTTCAAAAATCCGAGAGATACCACTCAACTGCTGCACCCGGCGAGACAGATGTATCCCGGCCGCACACCCTTTGCGTTGGAAGCCTTTAAAGATGCCACAACCCCTCAGCACGGGTATATGCTCTTCGACCTCAAGCAAGCCACCCCCGACCACCTTCGACTACGGACCGGCATCTTTCCCGGAGACACCCAC
>JAVTVY010046739.1:0-22176 GCA_036873755.1 Hanleya hanleyi
AATTTCGTAATTGATATTTGAAAATGTCACATAGCTCAAGTGCCTATTTTCCACGTTTCTTGATATTTCGTCGAGTCCTCTTTCGGAGATCATTCCTGTTCGGACTTGTTTATAGATGGCCGTGCCCATGAGAACTTGGGCTTCTCCAATAATTACTGGCCAACGAAATGGCTCCACATCGTGCCGAAATAACCAACAGTCGATGTTTAATTACGGTTTGGATATACTGCTGCAACGAATTCAGGAAAATAGCGTCTCGGGAGTAGTAGGAAGACAGCAAAGTCTTGTGACGTCACTTCCGGTCACGTGACGACCCAACAAGAGTTATCTGCGCCTACATAAGACTCCAGTGACTTTCAATGTTAATCTACGGGTAATGCATGTATGGGACAGGGGTGGTCATTTTTTTTCTTGTGGATTTTACTATGGGGTGTGGCACCTTGTTTTCTTTGTCTCGCGATGTAGAACACGATGAGAGGGGTCTCGAGGCCAGGGGTTGGTCTTCGCTGAAAACTTTAGCCAGGTCTGTGGTGGACTTCTGGCGCTGTGGGCAATGTTAGTCCCAATGGGAAACCCACTCATGGAATTTGCGGTATAAGGTGTGGCCCCTTGTTTTTTTCTGCCTCCAGCTGTAGAACACGATGGGAGGGATATCGAGGCCATGCGTTGAATTTTTTTTTGAAATGTGCTGATGACGCATACGCTGTAGGCAGGCAGATCGAGGTGGACGTTTTGGGGGCTAGGTGGACCCGTACTGGTCCGATTGGGTCGTGTTAGGTACCAGTTTGAAGCGTTCGTGGGGAACCGTCCAACTGGATGGGTTTGGGGTGGGAATAACGTCTATCTGCGCATGCGCAGCAGAAAAAGCGTATTTGAATGGACGTTTTGCGCTCGCGACGGACCAATAGTGGTCCGATTGGGCCGTATAAGGTGTCATCGTGAAGCCCTCGTGGGGGACAATCCGACTGGGCTATTGTGTCGTCCGTTGCCAACATTCGGCGCATGCGCAGATAGGGAAGGGTGGGAAAAGGGCATTGGAATGGACGTTTTGGGGTCGAGGTGCGCCCATAGTGTACGTCGGGGATGCAACCCCTGTGAAGCGCTCTTCCAGGCCGATGAAGTCATGGGTGGGTGCATGTTTTTCACAGAAAAAAAACGGAGTCATAGAAATGAGAATTTTGTTGTGTTTGAGAGAGTGTAGTCTCTCAATTTCGGGGAAGTAAAATTCTCCAGTTTAGTAGTACAGAAAGCAGAAACTGTCAGGGTTAATTTTTCGGGGAATTTTCTTGGAAAAAAACCCTGTTCTATTTATAGATCAATCGGGAGTAGTAGAGAAAGGGGAGTTTCGGAGCTGCAATGGAGTGCGTTTGGAGAAGATAAAGGCCTTGTTCGAACTGGCTACCTGTTACCTGTGTGTGCCTGTGTGGAGGAGGAAGGAGGAATGAGTGAGTGATTGTGGTGGTGGTAGTGGTGGTGGTGGTGGTCGCCGTGGTGGTGGTGTCTTTACATATGGGGATTAGCACGTGTCCCTCATCAGTTCATGAGTAAGTGAGTGAGGCGTACCCAACGCCCGTGAGGCGTGTCCAACGCTCGTATAAACGCATGGACGCACTACCGATGGCGAGTGAGTGAGTGTGAGTGAGTGAGCGAGTGAGTGGTCATAGTACACCATTAGCCTCAGTCTGTATCCAACCCTTGTATCTTAATACCATGATACAGATGACAGAACAACAAGGATGACAGGTCAATCATTTTATTCTCCCCTCCAGTACATCATACCCTCGCTGGGGAAGCCGCGTTGGGTCTGTTTACAATTCTCCTATGCCCGTGTCCAATCAGAAGCCTTCCTTTGAGGAAGTTCAATCTTCGGCCAGGGTCACTTTTGGCCTAAGCGTCGTCGGGCAGTCCAGGATATCGTTGAGGCAGCATGTCCTGAAACAGTTGTTTGCGCATTCTGATCGCATTTTCCGGCGCCTCGGTGGATGGTAACCCCATATCCTCTTCCAAGTGATGCTTGGTCTTCATGATGGACCTGTGCGTGGGGTTGCCTTTCATTTCTAGCGGCAGCAGGCTATTCTCTTCATAGATCGCCATAGATGTTTTCCTGATGTCGAACGCATTTGGATGTACGCCTGTTGTAAGTTATCCTGTCTGGCGTCATCGATTACCGCAGCTTGGGTATTAATAGATTCATGCACAATACGATCCCAAAAGGTAGGTTCTTTCTCACTTCCTTGGGACGTAGGTTGACTATCTGAGGTCAAGCTCTTCGTATCAGTGAACAGATTCTCAGCAATTTCTGTCTCGGTATTATCTGCCTCCTCAGAATCTTCAATCCCATGTATATTCTTCTGATGTCGCATCATATCGTAACGTCTGGTGAATGTGTGTTCGCACTCAGAGCATGTATAACCCATGTTGACGGTTGAACGTCGACTATGCACGTTTTTGGAATACGCTTGCTTTTATAGACAGTAACGCCCGCCAACGCCCTGAAGAAATAACTCAGAAGCTCTGATTTTTCTAGATATTCCATGGAGAGAGAGAGAGAGAGAATTAAGGTTTAACGTAGCGTTCAGCAATATTTCAGCTATATAGCGACGATCAAATAAAATTCTAAGTACTTATGCCAATAACTTAGTAATCCAACACATTAAAATCCCAAAATGTATACAGACGATAAGAATATGTGTCACTGTGAGATTATCATGGCACGGAATACACCTTGGGACTGGCTCTTTTTTCAGCAAACGTTCGGGAGTCAATCGTGTATGGCCGATGGAATTGGCACTTATTCATCGGAATGCAGTGACGCCCGCCAACGCCTGTCGTCACGCCTTAACGCCCTATCTCAACGCCTTAACGCATTATATTAATGCCTTAACTCCCTATCTTAACGCCTTTAGGCATTGTCTACCATCCAACCACACGCACATATTTTGACCATTGGCCCCTGACCATTGAGAACAGAGACGTCATCACTGGACATCGCCGGAAGTGAAGTCAACGCGCGCATAAGAGCTCTTCGAGGTCGGAAGTGACGTTATCGCACGCATGCGCACGCACCTGTGGTGCACCCGCACAACGAGCTATAGGGTACACCACGGTGCGGGTGCTCCACATGTACGTGCGCATGGGTCCACCTAGACCGAAAACGTCCACCTCGATCTGCCTGCCTACTGCGCATGCTTCATCAGCACTTTTCAAAAAAGTCAACGCATAGCCTCGAGACCCCTCCTATCGTGTTCTACTGTTCGAGAGGCCACACCATACCCTATACCGCAAATGCCCATGAGTGGGTTTTCCATTGGGATTAACATAGCGCACTGCGCCAGAATGGACCTAACATGTCCACCCCTGACCTGGTTGAACTTTTCAGCGCGAGCCAACCCCTGGCCTCGTGTTCTGCATCGCGAGACAAAGAAAACGAGGGGCCACACCCGATAGTAAAATCCACAAGAAAAAAAATGACCACCCCTATCCCATACATGCATTCCCCGTAGATTAACATTGGGAATCAGTGGGATCTTATGTAGGGGCAGATAACTCTTGTTGGGCCGTGACGTGACCGGAAGTGACCCGGATGTGACCTTTGACTCAGATGTGACCTGGATGTCACCTGATCGGATGTGACGTCATCGTGACGTCACTCCGCAGACCCTCATTTTGGACCCTCATTTTTACGACAGAATTTGCCGTCTTCCTACTGCTCTCGGGGCTGTGTTAACCCATCAGGAGATAGTGGTGATATCTAGTTCATGATACGGGTGCCGTCTTCCATGATCCAACGACCTAATTAATATAACAGCAGTGGTACTAAATTAAAAAAACAAACAATAAACATAGGTTAGTTTCCTGCAACCTATATCGCCTTTGTCAACTGCATTTTGGTATTCCAATGGGGGACATATGTGGTAAACTTGATAGCCTCTTTACCACCCGCTATAAAGACGATGTCCTTGCTTTGGATGTTACAGAAGGATTTAAATTTGCCATCCCAAAGAGATTCAGTGGGATAGAGGAAGTCCATATGATGAGGACAACTACATGTACGTCGTGATGCCAATTGACCTTGAAAACCATTGGTGACTGGTTAGATGTAATGCCAACGAAATCCCGAGAGCCAGTCATGTCCCTCGTGCAAGGTACCTTCGCCAGATTACTGCAGCTACATTGTACGTCCTATAAAGCGAGGCTTTCCAACATAGCCGGCTATCTGCATGGTGTAACCATTGGGCCAGTGGTTTCAAGTTCAGACAATTGGAGGTAAGCTGATGCGAAGAAAGGTATAAGCCCAGAGGGACATTCTTGCCAGAAACATTTGTCATATTTGTCCGAAATACCAGGAACTAATTCATTATAGTTGTAAGAGGGCATGCCGTTTGAAGTGACGCAGTTCCAGTTTGCCGTGTATCTATCGTTGCTACTAGACGGCAACTTCCAATGATTCAAGCAGAACATGGACTTACGTCAATCATACCAAGATGATTGGTAACACAAAGTACCATTTTACACGTTCTGAAATGTGAAGTTCATGGCAATACGACATTCACTGACAACTTTTCAGTTGTTAGAAGCATGTTACTTTATGGTGGATCATGATATTCCCTTCGCAAATTTTGCATGCGACAGAATGCTTGTCTACGGGATGAACACAAAATAATGATAAATTACAAGCGTCTAGTCCGTCATTCATAATTCAGCCGTCGTCCATTAGAGAATATCCGCGTCCATAATCCATATTCCATATAACAGTATTAGCACCAAATTCAAAAAGACAATCATAGTATACATAAACATAGGCTTGTTTCCTGCAAGAGAGAAGCGGTCAACAATATTCGTGAGGCACTCTCGCCTCATCAATAGTCATCTTGATCACAGGATAAACCTAGCAAACCAGCGAAATTGCCAAGCAAGTCCATGAATTTATTTACATTCTGGTAGCGTCTGTCAGTCCCTCATAGCGAGCGGTTTATTTCTAATTTTCCATTACATGCACATCAACGGAGTAATGATAAGCGTCTAGTCCGTCATTCATGATTCAGCCGTCGTCCATTAAAGAATATCCGCGTTCATAATCCAAAGACCTATTTCATATAACAGTATTAGCACCAAATTCAAAAAGACAATCATAGTATACATAAACATAGGCTAGTTTCCTTCAAGAGAGAAGCGGTCAACAGTTTTCAATCATGCAGACAAGACATCATGATGTTCCAAAAATATAAAATCCGTATCGCTGATCAGTATTCTTAATTCATAATAATCGTTGTAAAGTCGTCATCTAGAGGATGATGTATCTCAGTCACGCTTTGATTGTGACTGTTCATATGAACACCATGAGGATCTTGAAGTACATGGGTTCACACGGCCCCTAGCCCCGGGTTAAGCGGAATTAGACACAAGTTACGAAACGTAACGCCATAGGTCTTGCACGCTACGCTCGTATTTTGCTGTCAGCATGCGATATGTATCGCCAAATTTGAGAAACTTTGAGTGGAGGCGCTTGTTGGAATAGCCCTGTTTTATAAGTTTCTGCAACAATGTTTTGTGACGTTGATTAAAATCGTCACATTTAACACAGGATCTAGTAAATACTACTAGACGAGATATGTATACGCCATATGCAGGTCTCACTGGAATATTACTGTCCAGAAAGGGATCGTTTACGATGTCAAAATTGTAATCATCTCTTTTGTCATAAAGTCGACGAGAGAGAATGCCCGCTTCGTTTTTATAGAGATATAAAGATTTGGTCTTCGACAAAGAAGAACAGATCCGTAGAATAGTTTGCGTATCGTACGACACCTATAGATTTACGTTTCGTTACGCGTTTCCTATTGGTTCAATCCGACGCTTGGGACTTGGAATGCTAGGTTTTGAAGGTCTGGATTGTGTGAATAGCCCAAATCAGCGATTGATTGCTGATACTGATACTTTATACTATTCGATCGATACACGTAGTTTTCTTGCTGGCATTATTGAAAAACAATTGAACGTTTCTCTCTGTAGCTTGTACATTGTCATATACATTAGAATAGTTAGGCCTGCTTGACGTGGGCATTCTATCTAATGACATTATTTTAGTGAGTTGGAAAATACTTTTCTGTTGAGCCGGATGTGTAATGGCAGATACATTTGTAACTGAATATTCCGATATGTCCTGCATATACTGCAACAAATCTGACATTTTGTTGAGCCGTATTTGATGAATGACCACTGGACTGGAGATGCATCCGCCGCTAACCAAATTGCGTTGAATTCCCTGTGGAGTGGTGGCGATTTGAAACCTTTACTTGACCAATGAGGCGTGGTGAGGAAATGACATTGGTAAATGACCCAGGATTGAGGGAAACAATGGGGAATATTGTTAATTTGAAGGAGTCCGTGATGTGTCCGGAATGATACTTTTTGTTTTGCATAACTACTAACATGGCGGAAATGCATAATTGAATTATTCAGAAAGTGGAAGGAAAAACTGCATGTGTCTGCAAGCAACGCGGAATCCTCTTTGATATATATCGCTATTTGATTTTGAAAACTGCAATACGTGGTTGAATACCTTGGACATTTGTGATTATAGCGTATAACGTACAATATAGGAAGCTCCTAAGGGATAGTCGGCAAGTGCCCAGAAAGCCCTATGGGACGCCCATTCTCCTTTGATGTTTTTTCTTGCTGTAGTTCCTTATCTAATCAGTGGCTTGATATGTGTCTGTCAAATGCGGCACTTTCATGGGTCACAGTTTTACCATGATGAGGGATAAATTATTACTTTCTTCAAACGTCTCTTTCTTCTGCAATAATCTTGTCAAAGGAAAATTACTCTGTTATCGGAATGCACACACCTGCAGAAGCTAACCTATTATCACATTAGGAGTGATTATAAGCTTCCATGGAGTGAATAGCCGAATTAAGACTCCACTCAGCTGCTATAAATAAAGTTAATTATTTGAATTACAACACATATAAGGGAAGCGGGAAGATGTGCCGACATACTGACAGAGTCACATGGCTTCACAGTATAGTCTTCTGGTTAACCTATTCTAAAGCACATACCAATAACTGACCACAACGTGGTAGATGAAAATGTATGACTCACCTGTACTATTCACTGACCAATCCAGTCTTAATTTGATATATCCACACGTTCTAATGGCAGTTCATTTTATAACCTTAATTCTCGGCAAAAAGGAAATATTTTTGTCACTTTTTCCACCACCATATAGTGTTGATTATGATTTGTTTGCATTGTGCGATTCAAACATTTCCGTAGTATGTAAAGCCTGTTAGGGATCATTGAACCTTAAATAAATCGAGAAAGATTATACTGCCTTACGAAAATAATTGATACAATCAAGGGTCTGGCTAATTAGATCGATTCTTTATATATTTTATGGACTAATTCACAATTCTTGCATTTTCATGGGTTAACATTTTAAGTCAGACTGATGAAAAATCTGCCGTAAATTTAAACTCTGTGTTTCCTAGTATTAATCTAAACATAATCAAGAAAACAGCAACAGGTTTCAACCCTCTCTGGCCTTGGGGTGGTAGGGGGTGGGGGTGGGGGGGGGGAGGGCGGCTTCCTGAGTCGGAGAAAAATTGATAGCTGAAATTTTGCAAATTTGTAGTTTATCATATTGGGTCAGTGGAACTCTTCATATTTTAATCGGTAAATAGTATCACGTGAGCCACAGAAGAGCCAGACTAAATGTTTTACTGTAGAAAGTGATGTCAATACTTTCCTATACTAACGTTCTAAATAAAGAGAAATACACACACCTCTGATACAGAATGGCAAATGACCCTTTTGGGACTCTTTACTAGCATTTCGGTCCTACAATAAACTTTACGTACGACTAAAATTATCTCCACATGCAGAAGACTCCCAATTTCTATGGCAAGACGTTCTAATCCAAATCATCCTTATTATGTAACCCTTCATAATAAAGATTGTATCTGCCTATTCTACCTACAGTTCATAAATGCCATGGATCGGTAATATATTCCATTAGAGCAAGGCCATTCTCATTGTGTTTATTTTGAAGCTGGTCAATTACCCGTGAGCAGTGGCACCGAGCGGTCTTGTAATATGAAATTTTCCAGATCCGCTTTACCCTACTGTGGATCGGGATGTAATCGGATTGGAACACCCTTCAGTGCAGTCCTATAACAATAACGGTGGTTCACGCACCAGGCCCCAGCTCTACGCGGAGTTACACGGCCGTGTACAGTTTATTCGAACAAATCCAGAAAAATAGGCATTTTGTGATAATTATGCACACTCAGTGCTATGATGTACGTAAAGAAGCAGAAATTACAGCAAAATTAAGTTCTATCGCTGTCTCCGGGGAAGCGTAGTTGAGCAAAACTAGACCGAATTGACTCGACCGCCAACTTGATGTATTTGATTGCAGCGAAGCGTGGGTTTTTACCTTTATGCTTTGCTGTTAACGCCTAAAACACATGATTATATCCAGACATGGTGTTTATTCATCTTGATGTATATGCCTCTTGATGATCTCTTTGATTGCAATGAATAGTTTGTATAAAATAAAAATTGCAAAATGCTAAGTCGACAGAGACATATTCACTGCGATTTGTGGCTTCATGCCATAAAGTGACATTATCGAAGGGAAATTATCATATTATTATTATTATAATATAAAATTATCATACACACAATGATACATATGCATCTTGGATCAGAAGGCCACACGCATCAATTTAACCTTTTTCGGAGATTAAATCTTCACTAATGCATCGATGAAATTTTCCTTTGCTATCTTGAATTACAAGCGTCTGATCCGTCATTCATATTCATCCGTCTCTCCCTTGCAGGAAACAAGCCTATGTTAATGTATACTATGATTGTCTTTTTGAATTTGGTGCTAATACTGTTATATGAAATA
The DNA here is from genome assembly GCA_036873755.1 of Hanleya hanleyi. Taxonomy (NCBI): domain Eukaryota; kingdom Metazoa; phylum Mollusca; class Polyplacophora; order Lepidopleurida; family Hanleyidae; genus Hanleya; species Hanleya hanleyi. The sequence goes on from JAVTVY010046739.1 coordinate 8,916, forward strand.
TGGAATAGGTCTTTGGATTATGGACGCGGATATTCTCTAATGGACGACGGTTGGATTATGAATGACGGACTAGACGCTTGTAATTAAGGATGTCCGTTGGTGGCAAATCAAAGTAATTAATTGTTTAATAATGTGTGTTGTTGCATTCATAACTGTGTAATATGAGGGAAAACCAAGGAAAAAATATAGGTCGGTGTGCATTCTTTAGCTGTAGACACTGTTAAATGGACTGACCCATGCTCCATTTGATAACCCAGAAAACATACGTGTAGGCAATAATGGCCCTGGTTTTGAAGCATATTCATGAAAAAAATATATAAATAGTATTTAACTTTTTCTTATATTCTAACCGTTTGAAGACAATCACAAAGTCTATCAAAATTTACCAAATTGGATGCATGTTGCTGCACAAAATTTCCAGCTAGAAGACTTTTAAAGGAAATTTCTATCTCTTAACCTGGGAAAGGGAGATAACCTACCGGGAGAAACAAGCAAAAACATGGAAAATGGCTGCCAAAGCCCAAAAACACCTGCGGACTACCTTAAAGAATATCCGCGTCTATGATCCAAAAGCTTATTCCATATTCCATATACCAGCATTAGCACGGAATTAAAATAAAACAAAAGACAAAAGCAACCTTGAGATTCAACAATTTCAGCTTCCATAATCGAAAGAGCAAATTGACCAAGATTTAACAGGCATTGAAGCAGGCATAAATACAAATTGACGTATAAACATGATCTCGTTTCTTGCAACAGTGAAGTGATTAACCCTACCAGACTTCCTTCTCTATCTCCAGAACGACAACAAATGAAAGCTGACTTTACGTGATTTTTTAGTTTATCATATTGTGGTCATTTTGAGCCTATTCGCATAACCCCCGGAGCAGAGGATCATGAGTAAATCCATAGTGGCGGCCATGTGTTGCATCAGAAAAGTGATGTTTTCCTAATTTTTCTTCAAAATTCCTGTTTTTCTTCGAGGAAAAGTGAGTAGAAACGATTTTATTTCACAGCAGACTATTATTTACTAATTTATCATGTAGTTTTTGCAAAGAAAACACAAAAATAAATAAATCTGACCGAAAAATCAACAAAAAATACCACTGTGAAGTCATCAAAACAAACGAAACATCGTGTCGGAGATCTTGCGCACTATGGTCATTGTGTTAAAACTTATTTTGTAGTATCATTTTACATGATGATATATACACAGGTGAACACTCGATGGATCGTCGCCAAATATTATATAAATACATGCATATCATTAAAGAATTGAAAATGACTTTCTCTGTCACCTAATACAAGTCTTATGCAAATCTTTAGGTTCTGTACACATAGGAGTACCTGATATTTTGCATTATCCATGGTAAACTATCGTGGATTCATCATGTCCGGATTACTGCGGTTGCAAATGATGACTCGTGGTTAGAGCGTCTGCGTCTCAAGTAAATGTCCTGCGATCAATCCCTGCCAAATCGGTCAAATTTTTCGATTAATTTATTTATGTCATTTCTTCGCAAAAACTGCATGATAAATTAGTAAATAATAGTCTGATGTGAAATGAAATAGTTTTTGCCGAATTTTCCTAGCTGAAAAGCCGAAATTTTGAAGATAAATGACGAGTACATCACTTTTCTGGTACACCACATGGCTGCAATTGTTAATTTACCCGTGATCCTCTGCGCGGGGTTATCGGCTCAAAATGACCCCAATTTGATCGGATACAAAGTCACGGAGTGTCAGCTCCGAAGTTGTTGTCGGGATGGAAAGTTTGTTAGGTACATGTAGGCCTGGTACGGTTTAATAACGACGAATGCAATGCAATAGGCTCCGTCATGATACGACCGAAAAATTGTTGAAAGCGACGCTATATCATGCTCATAGACGTGTCGGAATGATAGGCCTATAACACGTTGATCCATGTTGTATGTCTTAAGAGCCTTACTGACAAATGCAAATAACACTTGCTATAGAAAATAGACGAACTGAAAACTAAATTAATATATGGTACCTTCGTTCCTTTTCCACGTCATTTTGATTACAGTAAGCATTTTTCATTGTGCTAATTGTTGAGTCGTTACGTTCTGGTCGAATTGATTGATTAGCTCGCATTCTCAAATTACTCTTCCACTGACAATAACAGTGAGCAATGCTACATTCATGTTACCTTTCATCTCGTTCACTTACTTAGTTGCACCGTTAGAAGGGTAGGGTCATTGTATATGAACCCACCTGTATGGTTCCCACGGCACTGACGGATTGCCCATATACATTATATTGTCAAATAGCCATCTTAATTGACCTATCTTAACTTGTTTAATGATGGTAGTTTTGACCACATTTTTCTGGTCAATCACGTTTGTTCATAGGCGGACGTATGTACTTGCCCGATTTATCTTACTGTTACGCGCGTTCAAGACAATATTGGGCAAGTATTTTAAATCTCGCATTTATTTAAAAAAAAGCACGAAGAACAAGTTTAGGTCTGTGCAAGCTATATTTTCATTTGGGTTTAATCTAGCAGGAACTATTTTGATAACTATTTTCGAGCCATATTTGGGGTATATTACACAAAGTTGGATTGTTTGGTCCCCACTGTCAAGTGTTCAAATTCAACTGTCAGGTGGGGTAGAGATTTCTGTTAATGTTTCCAGCACTTGACTAAATAGAGCGACAAAGTTATAGACAATATTCCCCACTTGATTCTTTTCATAATATTTTTTCGACCTCCGTTTGTTGTTTTAAAATATAACGCTTGTAAAGTTATCATCTGAACTAAACAATGAATTCTTACTGGACAATAAACAGGAAACTCGTGACAATTGCATAAGGCAAAACCAGCAGATCTTTGCTTTAATGGCTTATTTTCTCGCCCACCTCTAGATTTAAACGCGACAGCAATATGAACGAAGCATTGCGTTGATGGGCCGCGGAATCTCTATTGATAGCGGCCCATAAACTACAATTCCAAAGAGGCAGTGAGGCCAGTACATTGCTGGTCATCACTCATGAAAAATATAATCCCATTGTACACCATCTGGAGAATCCAGAAAACAAGATTGACGCCAATTTATTTTTTTTATATGAAGAGAATTCATCTTCAGCTAACGAACTTTTCAGAGCTAGATCTCGAACAGATATTGGTGGTGACAAATCCAAATGATGAATATCAGAAAATTTCTATATTTTTCCTTTGACAAATTATTTTATTTCAAATTATCTTGAGAACAGAGTAGGCTTGAAATCTTGCAATAAATAATTATGATGTATCCTGGTATTTCGAATGTATAAATAGTTAGGATGCAGACTTGTAGTTCAAATGTAGGCATGTGATTCTTTAAGAAGTCTTCAAATCAAACTGAGAAAGAATATACTTCTAGCAAATATTTACGGCTAATTTCGAGAAATTCGATTAATTAAGCAATTAATACTTATTATTCGAGAAATAATACGGAAATATTGAAAAAATACTAAACACTAAGTTTTCCTAGTTTTAATCTAGACGATGCGCGTTTTCTGTGAAATTCATATTTCATACTAGATTGTTATTTTCTGATGCACACAGATCTATCGCTACACAAAATACGTTACGCATCCATAGTTTATCCTGTAGAAGACTCACTGAAGAGCCATAGACTCGTTCATCTCCACATGGTTTACAGCATGAAGCAAGACTGCATTGTTGCCTTTTTAGACGATTTGTTCTCGCATGTAATTCAATCATGCCTAATCTAACACAGGGTTCGTACACCACAAGGAAGCATTAACTCTAGGGTTTTATAACAGAATTATGGACGACATTGCATCATTTCACTGTTTCTATGGATCATTCTTTGTTTCCAGATGGCAGCAGAATTCTCCACTGGCAACGGACAGCTGGGGGTTCTGTATAGTCTCCTCATCAAGCAGATTTATACCGGTCCAGGCAATTGTTAAGAAACGAATTGAGTCAGATGGACCGTCAAATTAATGGAATTAAATTTGTGACTATAATAGGAAATACGCATGTGGGGTGAAATCTACTCCCCGTGTTCTTGTGTTATCCATAAAGTTCAAGAGCGCTTTATTTAAACTTATTCGTGTCGCATCGGTGAGTTGGCGTCAATGCCTTTGCTTTTGATATGAGCCTAGACGTTTGATACCATTATTTTTCTCTCAAATCTTTCCTCTTTCACCTTATATATTATAACTGGATATGTACTAGTCGCATCGATATTGACGGTAACCCTCTGGCGGTGTACATGTTTCAATATGACTTCCCACAAGATTACCCAATAAAGCATCGCCTCCGCGTATTCACCTGTTTCTTGTAGAATTTGTGAACAATAAATTTGACATTATCGACATATTGGACTGTGTGATGTTCGACTGATGATGATACAGTCGTGACTGGAATGAATAACGAAGTATTTCATGAATTTATAGTCATATCTTCATTGTATAACAGCATCCGAACACATTCCTTCTTATTGAGAAAGACAATTTAATGGCATTCTTTGTTTAAAGCCAATTATGCTTCCTGTTGAAAATTCAGTTTGAATTGCCTTTCTGAAATAATATTTTTTAACTGACTACCGTAGTCAGATGAATTCCTACATGTGAATGAATCGGTTAAAAACATGTACCAAAGAACTTGGTTACACTGCCAAACTGAGCAGGTACATTCCAATACAACAGTTAAGAGGCGCGACATAGATGATATCCTAAATTAGGGTATCTGAATCTGAATCGACCGGTCATCTTCGTTTCATACAATTCAAGTTTCTTGCTTGGTGATAACTATCCCAAACCCTTTAATAGGATGACTGCTAAGGACAACATCGCGCAAGATCGCTGATGCATCGTTTTATCTCGTGTGTCTAATTTCGCTTGAACCAGGGAGATACAACGGAGACCGTATTTTAGATGCGAAACTACTGTAGAGACTGTGCCTGTAATATATCAAACTGTAGCAATTTACTTGAAAGTACACTCGAAAAACTGGCAGTTATACTGAACAGCAAGTGGTCTGGCTGGCATCTTTGGAAACTAAGGGGCAATAGTTCATAGATGTGTATTCCATGCCCATATTTTTGGAATACGTCAATTATATCTGGATAAGTCCTATGGAATACACATTCTCCTCCTTTCAACAAAGTTACCGAATTCTCTTAAATTTCGTAAGGATAACCATGGCTTCATGCGGGAAGACTAGCCTTTGTTCATGTATATTATGTTTTTCTTTTAATTGCTAATAATGCTGTCATTTGAATTGGATCCCTGGATTATGGACGCGGAAATTCTTTAATAGACGACAGCTGAATATTGAATGAAGGACTAGACGCTTGTATGCAGATATCGCGTACGCAAATTCGGGTAAATAGGAAAAAGAGCAAGTAGACACATCAGTGGGAGCTAATATCCCAGATATGGACATTATCAAACTTCAAATATGTCAAATGTCAATGATTTTTCGTGACGTTGATTAAAATCATCACATTTCACACAGGAGCAAATGCTGCCAGGCGAGATATGTATACGCCATATGCGAGTCAGACTGAAATATTACTGTCCGATAATAGTTTACGATGTCGAAATTTTAATCATCATCTGTCTTGCCGTAGACTATAAGAAAGGCCCGTTTTATTTTTTTTAAAGACATATAGGTCTAAATATCATATATATCGTTAGGACTATCTGTAGTTTCCTTCAAAATCAGTGTGGGTGAATATTTATCCTTCACTGCGTCATTTATTTAACCCTACCTGGCCTGGAGAGGGGGGGGGGGGGCAAAATGGCCCCCTACCAAACTTTTGCGCTATCTCCGGGACGACAAAAAAATGGAGAGCTGAAACTCATTGACTTTATAGTTTATCATATTGGGGTCATTTTGAGCCTATTTGCATAACCGCCCGAGCAGAGAATCATGGGTTAATCCAAGATGGCGGTCACGTGGGGTACCAGAAAAGTGATGTTTTTGTCATATTTCTTCCAAATTTCTGCTTTTCCGCGATGAAAAGTGGGCAAAAACTATTTTATTTCACATCACATTAATATTCTCTAATTTATCGTGCAGTTTTTCGGAGAAATTGCATAAATAGAAAATTGGGAATATCCGACCGAAAAATCGACCAAAAAATGCCGTTTTTGAAAATGACGTCAATGTGACGTCATAAAGCGGCCATCTTGTATTTTTTTACATTTTCTGATAGATCTAGGGTATAGTGCGGTAAGTTTCAGCTCCCTAGCTCAAGGGGTAAAAAAATAATTAAGGGAGGTCATTTCGCTCCCAAAAAGCCCAGGCCAGATAGGGTTAAAGATTATCCACAAAGAGAAGATGTTCTATTTAGTGTTTGTTGAATGAGAATAAACGGGCCTTGGAAAATTCAGTTTTTCTAAAGCGTCTGCATATAGTCGTATTAACAAGAGAATGCATATAGTCGTATTAACAAGAGAATACATATAGGTCAGCGAAACGGTGCGCAATTAGTACACAATTGAGATCGAAATTTCAAAGGTCACGGTCACTGGGGACAAAAAAAAATCAGGAAACCATTGAAAATCACATTTATATCAGTGGATGCATTAGTGGGAAGCGATGTGTCGGGTACCAAGATCGATGGCAAAGGTTCACGTTGTAATTACAAGCGTCTGGTCCGTCATTCATAATTCAGCCGTCGTCCATTAAAGAATATCCGCGTCCATAATGCAAAGGCCTATTCCGTATTCCATATAACAGTATTAGCACCTGAATGTGGAGGCCTCGTTATTTATACCCGTATATTTGATGCGGACATGTTGCCATGTAAAGGAGTTTAGACTATCGATACGGAAATTCTCTTTGGATGCAAGCTGCAAATCTGTCGACTGAAAATATCGATGGATTGCCGTCTATTGCGAAGGAGTATTAGTTGAACATTAATGACGGATTGTCTTTCGCAAGCAACTACATGTACATGTACCTTGTATGCCCGCTTGCAATTTTGTGGTAATAGTGTAACATGAAAAGAGTTATCGGGAAATGTTTATGGACAACGGCTACCTATTTGATTGTCGTATCTGCAGATTATAGTGGAATTGTCATATCTTCGTTGAAAGCATCGGTACCTGAATGATGTATATAATGTACCGATGAACTTGGCTGAGTTGAGGATAGGTGCGTCTACATGTGTGGGTAGCTCGTGTGTCCATTCAACTCAGAAAGATTGGAGAGTTATAATGAGCATGGCTCGTGCGAACTCACAATTCCCGCAGAGAATTTCAGTGCGCTACGACTGCGATGAAAACGTCGAATTATCCGCGAACAGGGCCAATATATCATTTTACATCCTTGTTCCAGTGAAGAGGCCGTTGAGCAAGTTCTTTATCTTATTGGTCACGTGTGCAGACTCTGAGAGCAATCAGATTCGTTCAATTAGTGGCTCTTGGCTTCGCCCTCAGCAACTTTTATTATGTTACCTACGTAATTGCTTCTCTTAAACCATACTCAATATGCCACTGGATACGATCGCTGGATCTGTAACACGTAAACTAGGCACGTAATTCCAAATTATTTACGCTGACTTGGTACCCCAAGCGTTCCGAAACTACCTTTAATATTTGAGATTACAATGCGAGGAAAGCTGTGAGGCAACTTTGATATAAACTAGTACGTCTGTGTCGGACAGAATGACATTTGGTCGAACATATCAGGCATTTCTTCCGTCAGCGAGGTTTTATTGAACAAGAGACGATATTTTCTCTCAAGCTATATGTCTGTTTCGAGGACAAAGCAATTGTCCCTTTCGCTTTTGATGCTGTGACTTTTTTTTCTATCTAGGGCAGGAGATTTGGCAGTGCGAATGGATTAACCTTAGGAGGGCAAGGAGCCGTTATGGCCAGTCTACAGAATAATAAATATACAAGCTTTGAAAGTGTTCTGATATTTGAATTTCTGAAGTGAGTTCCTTTCTTGTAAGAATGAAATTAAGAATTGGAGTGAAAGTCCCTACAGAATTTCCAACTGTTGCATGAAATCAATGTACATGTTATAATAGAAAGAATAGAGCGTGATGTTGACTTACTGACAACAGGCTTCAAGGATCAATTCAAATGTTAGATATCAAATGCTAAAAATAAGCTGACTGTCCAATATACAGAATTAAAGAGTTGAACCTTCTTCGAAATAAAAAGAATTAACGGTCTGCCAGTAGTTAAATCTTCAGGATATTATGTCTCACAATTGAAGAACAAAAATATGTCACAGCTCAATCTCCAAGTTACCAAATGTCAATTGTCAATAGTTCAATTTCCAAGATGCCAAATGTCCATCTCCACGATATGAAAACAAAATATCAAGAGTTCAACGTCATCAGACCAAGTCCAACCCCAAGTTATGATATATGAAAGCTGAGTTTGTAAAATTAATCCCATGATAATTTAGGTACGCGTAGGTCAGTAATAGTGAGCGTGGTCAGAATTCCCCAAAAATCATATTTTGAACGATATGATTTGGTATTATTTTCTGAAGATAATAGAGTACATTTCAATTGATTTCTTCAATCAATTTCTTCTTTTTTATACTACTGTGGAATAATGTGCAGAACTATTTGCAGTTGGTGATTAAAACATATGAAGGTGGTGGGAAAAGATGCCGACGTGCTGACAAGAAACCGTATCACCCCACAGGCCAGGCCAATCTTCTGACATACCTACAAACATTACAAGAATCTAAAATGATTTGAAGGTCAACGGCTCTTTTATTGGAGCTATTCATGTGGTCAACTTGAATGACACGCCACACGGTCCCTAGCACCGGCTTGAGCGGTATTACATACAAATATCACAGAGCAATGATATAATAACCCTATCAAGTCATGTGCTGAAAATTGATGAACCATGCGAATCTCAAAAGCCAGGTTTGTTACATCATAAAAGATTCGAGAAAACATGCGACAATATGTATTAGAATATTCACAACGTATATCTCGCGAGAGAGAACAAGTGAGAAATGACTACATTGTAGTCAAAACCTGCGGCAGTGGCAATAATACGGTGAAAGGCATATCAGCGGAGATAGTGGTAAATGTAGAACAAGCGCCATCTGCCAGTGTTTTCATGCCAAGGGAAGTAATTTTCAACTTCTAACCCACAATTGTAGGAATTGCGTAATAGGTCTGATACAATATATGTATATTCACTTTCCCCGTGCAAAATCCAACGGTTTTGACTAGTCCGTGCCGTCTATTTTGAATTGACAGACAAAGTCACAATGATCGCTTTGGCAATGTCTTGGTACAAGTATCATGTATGCCAAGTTTCAAAACATTCGGTTCAGCTGTTGCTTTTTGCAAATAAAAAAAGCTTTCAAATATTTGGAAATCCAAATAAATTTCAAGGATTTAATCGTAGCACGAAAATCGACGCGCTTCAGTCACCCTTCTCGCTTACTTTGCCGAGCAAACTGGAAAATTTATATTTCCTTAAGTTAATTTTCAATGAATTTAGTATCAGGTCCATCTCTTTGATCTGTGAAACTATGGCTTTATCCAACTGTCCAAGGGGCATAGTTACACTTTTCACTATTCAAATTGAGGCCTGTGACAGTATTGATATTTGATTAGAATAATTAATTAAGTTTCTGCATTTACGTGTGTTATCATCTGCAAACTGAATACCTTGACACTCTTTTCCATGCAGCAAGTCAATGGTTTGCTCCTTCTATATAAATGATTAACTATTTAATTCTTAGGAAATATCATCTCATGTTCGACCAAGCCTTTTTGAAGGTTGCTTATTTTATTAATTTCTTTTTTTAAAAATAAAATTCTGCAAATAAGAAACATTTCTAATCAGTATCTATGGATATCTCCCTATACTCAATTCGCGAATATGTTTGTCACTAATTCATTCCGAAGGTGATTTATGTTCGAAATGTCAGGGCTAGTTCACTGAACAAGGTTTGTGTGCAAGAGAATTATGTCGAATTCTCGTTATTATCTTTTGGTACATCAATTATTGCATTCACAAAAACGGCTGCCAAGTTAAAGTCAATATGAAAGGCATCTAAGTATCAAACTCAAAAACTCCTCCGGGAAATAAGGCCCAAGCTTTTGACAACGAGGTCAAACAGATCGCTTTTATAGTCAGCATCTGCTAATATATGACGTAATTCCATTCGTAAAACTGATTGACAAAGTAACGTAAATTGTGAAGTGTAGAACCAGTAAATTCTAGCCGAAATGGGCTCTGACTTGAGAGAATGATGTGAAATGCAATATGTTTCTGCCCATTATCTGCTGATACACATAAGTATTGAATCCACGGGAGTGAATCTAAAGGGATTCTGAGTGCCGAAGAGGACGAGAACATCAATACCAGCGAAGCGAGTCCCTGGCTTGCGAGAATGAGGATAGAGAGCGTGTTCCGAAAGAGGACCATTCAAAATAGCCATGTGCCAAAGTTCATACTTGTAACTATGATGTATTGTTCGCTCATAGGGTTGTCTAACTCATTAAATACAAAATAGTGATTTCTGTATAAAAAAACCAGTTGCGCATAAAGTCAGTTTTGAGTATTATCAATGAGTCGGTTTCGCTAAGACAGTAAGTTCATCTCCAGTGATTGGAGGGTCATTGTTTCGATTCCCACAGAGGGTTAACTTATTCTTCCTTTCAAAACATATTTCCATATATGCGAATTGCTTGGGGGGATAAAGTTAAACATGATACCAAATTGTCATTTCTATAAGTTAAACATCTTTATTCGACGAAAGTTGGTGAGTTTGTCCCTAACTTCTGAAACGTAATTGTTGCGTTTGTTTTTATGATGCATGATCTATAATTTGATACCAAGTATTATTCAATGTTAATCATAATGACAATGCGTTGCTTATCTACTTCTTCACCAATTTGTGAATTATCTAGATTGGGTAGATAAAATGAGTTATAGATGTAGTTAACTTATTTTTCAACTTACTAAGGCAGTCGCCTATCACTGTATGCAAATTAGCCGAACCACTGACACGGTTGCGGCTCATCTTCCTTGGTATATAGTCAATTCAAGGATCTTAAAAATTATATACGTGTAATTACTGTTCAGTGAAAATGGTAATATCTGAAAACAATGACTGATGTGTCGATCGACAGCTTTTTTTTTAGCGTGTTGACGTAAGAGAATTGATGTCTGAATGGAATTCAACGAAGCAATAATTCATTCCACCAAATATAGTTGCAAATGAATTCAAATGTGCCTGAAGACAGGGTTGTCATGTGATATCGGAGGTTGAAAAGAAAAGTGTGGCAGAGATCACACTCTCTTAGCGCATGCGTATTTCAAAAAGTCACAAGAAGAACAAGAACAACAAGAACAACAACAACGCGAGCCTCTCGTAGACCTGCGTGCCGCAGGTAACAAATAGCTCATGTCTGGGAGATGCCACACATAGATCTGTTCGCCACTCGGCGCAACAATCTACTACCCCTGTTCATGTCGCCGGTCCCGGATCCGTCGGCATATGCAGTGGACGCACTATCGCAGGACTGGTCAAGGATGGTAGCATATGCGTTCCCTCCTCCAGCTATCCTAGCGAAGGTACTTCAGAAGATCCGCGAACACATATGTGTCGTTTACCTGATTGTTCCGTGGTGGCCAGCAAGGCCGTGGTTCCCGGAACTATTGGATCTTCTGGTAGATGTACCAAGACAGCTTCCGGTATGGCACAATCTACTGCGCCAGCCCGGAACGTCGATATTCCACAGCCAGCCAGGACTGTTCCACTACCACGTGTGCAAGTGCTCAAGCAGCACTTCGCTCAGGCGGGATTTTCAGCGGAGGTTGGGCGCCGAATGGCACAATCAATTCGACCGTCCTCTTCCGCTGTATACAGCTCAAAGTGGGCAATCTTCGATCTTTGGTGTGGAGAGAGGGATATCAATCCATCCTGCGCCACTATCCCTGAAGTAGCAGAGTTTCTATTGTATCTGTTCAGGGATAGGGGCCTGGTGCCCGCTACGGTAGAAGGTTATAGGGCAGCTATTGCTCAACCTATTCTACTGGGTACTGGGATTAATCCCTCGACTGATCCAAACTTATCTGCACTAATCAAGTCATACAAGGTAACTGGTCAGTCGGCTGTTCCGAAATTACCTAAGTGGGACTTAGCTTTAGTACTTTGGCAATTAGGAGAGCCACCTTTCGAGCCAATAGAAGCTATTGAGCTAAAATATCTATCATACAAAACTTCGTTTTTGTTGGCTCTTGCTTCGGCAGCTAGAGTGTCAGAGCTGCATGCGCTCGATAAAAGGAACATCAGACACTCTAGGGACTGGAGCAAGGTAGTTCTCACAACAGTACCTGAGTTTGTGGCAAAGAATCAAGCCCTCTACGATTCCATATCTCGAGAGTTCACAATTCCAGCCTTATCTGATTTCCTTTCGTCCGGTCTTGAATCAGACATGTTAATGTGTCCGGTTCGGGCACTTGCGTGTTACCTGAATCGTACAGAGGAGATCAGAGCGGGAAGGAGGCGTTTGTTTATCCCTTTCGATCCCAAAGCCAAACAAGAAATTAGTAAAAACACTATATCGAGTTGGCTCAAAAATACGATTCGGCTAGCGTACTCCACGGCTACTGATAGGCAAGCCGCGCTTGTAAACGTTTCGGGTCACGAGATTAGGGCACTAGCGGCATCATGGCCTCTATGGTCCAACAGATCGGTGACTGACATTATGAGGGCGTGCTACTGGAGGTCAAACACGACATTTGCCTCCTACTATCTCCGGGACATGACGTTGGCATGTAACGACCTCTATTCCATCGGCCCACTTGTGACCGCACAGCGGGTGACAGGGGGACCGAGGCCAGCAATATAGCTACAAAAGTCCGGGCGTACAGTTGTAACCCTGCTTGCGGGTGAGTGCATTTTTTTCTCTCGGCCCCTTTCGAAAAAAAGGGGGGCGTATCTTGCATCTCAGCCTTGAAGTCAGAGTAGCAACAGAGGTTCCCTGTGTACCATAGGCATACAGGTTATTACTGTTGTATGATTTCATGGATCCTCTGTGAGGTAGAAGATCTATGATTTCTACTTTGAACTAGTCACTATGTATGGCATTTATCACTACCACGGATTGTATCAGTTTGCCCACCTACCTTACGGTGGCACTCTATGCAAAGAGTGGAAGTGAGGTAAGTTTTCAGCGCAAATAACAAAAAAATTTTACAAGTAAATTTTCTGTTATTAAGCTAAAACTTACCTCACTTCCAGTGATGCCCGCCCAACCTCCCCGCTATGATACATCCA